>OZ024888.1:44226651-44516651 GCA_964017195.1 Siderastrea radians
CCGTTTTAGAGATTCCCTGTTTTGGAGTTTTGCCCGTTTTAGAGATTCCCTAGTTTAGAGATTCCCCGTTCCTCGATTCCCTGTGCTCTATTTTAGAGATAGCCTGCTCCCCCGCACGGAAAACCTGAAAAGTTTCAGTGCACGTGAACAAAACATGCTCGAATAGCGCCAAGAACCCTGTCAATTTCGCGACATAACCGCCAAGATTTCATTGGTGAAAACTGACACGTAACCAGACAAAACCGTTAAGTTTGAAAAGTAAACATACGCAAAAAAATCGTCACGCTTCAGGGTTGAACGAAAATGATAGTAAATTAAGCCGTAGACTTGTGGCAGAGAAAAGACCGAGGTAAGGTGAACAAAAATAATTATTGTGCCCAATATTTAAGTTTACAACCTAAAACTGGGGCTTATTTAGAATTGCTAAAACAGTTTCATACCTGCCATCCGTCCCGATTTAACGGGAATTGCCCCGATTTTTAAGTTCCAAAACCTAAAAAAATCACGACATGCCGAATTTCAAGACAATTTGGAACTGGGTTGTTAAAGATTGGTCTTGACTCTTCCACATCCTATTGTTTTGTGCACTACATGTGGTGCTTGAGACCATTAAACAACACCTGAGAATTCTAATGCTAAGACAGTACAGTACAGGCAATATTTTTAAAAATTAATGCGAAAACCCTAAAGCATCCTAGACCCTGCTCAGTGTTGGGGGACAGGGCACTACCCCAGGGCTGACGTGAGCATGGGGGGGGGGGGGGGTGGTCCCTATTTCTGATTATATAAGGTTGGCAGGTATGCAGATTCTAATTTGATGAGAGGTGTATTTACTAATAATCAACTAAAATATAATATTGCTGTCAGGTACCACTTGAAATAATAATAAGAATAATAATAAATAAAATAAATAATAATAAATAAATATAAATAATAATAAATAAATATAAATTGGAGTTCCGCTTTTAGGCTTGGCTAAATCTATATATGAGATAAGACAGAAAGCTTCTATGTAGTCACTTACCTAGGCCATGAGACGAAAACAGTTTGGCGAGAGGTCTTTGTACGATCAAAGTTTCAAAGTAGGTCGTCTTGTCTGATTCGATTGCGTGAAAGGTCCCGCTAGGCCTCGCTGTTTCCATTCCAGCAACACTTATAACTAACTTTTCTTCCCTACGTAAAAAGTAAGCGGCATTTACATTAATCAATGAAGGCTGGTAAAATGGGAATGGGATTTGCCTTCTTTACTGCGTATAGACGAAACGTCAAGCTAATTTTATTAAATGTTCCAACAAAATTAGATTTCCTCTCAATATGGCATGTAAGATTCTATTTTTGCAATTTGCCGTTGTCTACACAAGTCACATTACCGCTCGCCAGTGGATCATTGGTAAACAGGAGAATTTTAACCTCAAAATGCCAACAGGAGACAAAGATATATTTTCATTCATTTAATTACTTCTTCTGACTCAAGAAAACTAAAACGAAAAATTCTAGATCAGTGATTATAGGATAAATCAAAGGATCAATGATTATATGCTTTGCTGGATTCAGCGTGCTATTGTGACTTATGTTCATGTCTACAGAGACTTCGTCAAGGGATCTCCAGGGAAGGAAATAAAAAAAGAAACAAAAGGTGTCCTTTCCAAAGAATCATAATCTCTAAATTACATTCCTTTTGTGTATTGTCAATACGATAGAAAAGATATATTTAGATACTTACCAAGATATAACAGCGCCCTGTTTATTTAGTAGGTCGTCTTATTTGATTGCGTGAGTGGCCTTGCTTTTTCCCTTCTCAGCAAAATGTGCTGCCAACTTGCTTACTCATAAAAAGTAAGCGACAGTTACATGAAATAGTACTAGCTAGAGAGTTTGCAAGCTTTCAAACCTTACAATCTAATTAACTTGAAGGTGAGGAGACTCTTACATTATATTATAGTTATTGTTGCTATGGAAAGTTTCTAGCCATCATATCATGAAAATCCTTACTTCCACAGATAACCTGGATGGCTACATAGACTCCATGGAAAAGGTATCAAGATTGTCGAATCAAAACGTTTGTCACGTTACCTGAACAGAAAAAGCCTACAACACAGATGGCGCGCAGGTTAAGTTATTGGAAACGGTGCCAATACTTAACAATCACCAAGACGCAAAAGGTGATGTATATTTATACATTTCCTACTGTAGTTTTTCTTTTCTTTGTGTGAGCATTCGGTGCTTACATGAGATTATAAAGAAGGCTTTATTGTCTCCAATTCGTGCAAAAAAGTGGAACTTTATTTTCTTTCCTCCGAGTTGTAGGCTTTTTTTAATGCTCAGTTGGGGACTGTAAACACAGCCATTTCTTTACAAATAACTTTCATCAAAATTTGCAAAACATTTAAGACTAATATTCTCAGAATGTGTCTCCTCTGAGTCACTTGTTAGAACAGTCATTCCGTCTGGATTTTGGCACTCATCCCCCATACGGAAGCAGGCCTTAATTCCATCGAGTCCAGCATTTTTGCATGAGCAATTACCTCTACATTGCAGTTTATGACAACGACAACTGGTTAGTTCCACGAGGCTCGTTGGTGCGGCCGTTTAGTCATTTGAACTGGGTGAAGTTGGTCGTCATTGTCATTGAGGAATACAGGCTAGAGATAAAAGTCCCTGTTTCATTTGCCGTTCTTTCGTCTAAATCTGGCGTTTGCCCTAGCCGTGCTAAGCTTTCTTGGTGTCTTCTGTCTTGGCGTAAAACTTTTTAAGCATTTCGTTTTCCACTTACAGAAAATGAGCTCGTATAGTCGCATTCTGTCGGGAATTGTCTTATACAGATGTGTCCCAAGTCTTGCAGCAATTTTGTGCACTGGAATGTTTCTTATTCGGTATTTGAATCCAGTCCGGAACCACAGGTCTCTCCACAGCCAATTTGACATACCAGCCAGTGTGAAATACGGAGGACGAGCACATCAGTGTCTGGTGACTGGGTGACAACTCTCGCCACATCCTTCGTAGCATGTTAATGGCGTGCTATGGTCTCACGAATCCTTCGCTTTCCCTTCGCATAGACACTGCAAGCTTCCCATTTTAACTCACCACCAATAACAAGGTTCTTGTCTTGAGGAAGTTGCTCCATGGTGCTCTTGCGCCAGGATTCTGATACGAAGCAGACGAGGTTAGTCTTGTTAATCTTGGATACAAATTTCTTCCACCGTGACTGCTTAGGAACTGGTGTAGATGGACCATTTATAGCAATTTCCAGGGCATTTTCTTCCTTCACTCTGCACTCTAACTGGATACTGGCCAATACTGATCAAAGACAATGTCCACCTTACGGCAATCACGTTCTTTAAGTAAAGAAGTGACAATTGCGAAAAGCTTTAAGGCAAGGGCACCAAATGTTACTGCTTCGGAAGATTTTGTCGATTGAATTAGTGCCATACCGTCAATTAAGTGTGCAACTGGCATTCTTGGTCCTATCGGAAGTCTTGGTTCCACGACGTCGTCAGTTTCTGAGGTCGAAAGGAGGTCACTCTTGGAAGTCTTACGGAAAGATTAATGGAGATAGGGAAGGAAGCGAGCTGGAAACTTAGAACTTCTTTGATGTCTACATTTCCCACTTTAGCTGCCAGCAAGAGACGACCAACGAAATCTCTGTCTCCGCAGATCGTAAACATTTTCTCATCGGCTACTTGGACGGCGACTTTCTTCATTGCCAAGTCGGTTATTTGAATTTTTGAGGCTCGGAAGTGGCTCCCAGAAACTGATCTCATTAGAATTTAAACGCTTCCGAATGAACTGATTTATCTGGGCACGTCATGTTGTTGTACTTTGCACTAAGCCCTCGGTGATTTCAGTTGGCAAGACAACACCAGTTGCGATGCTTAAAAGTTGGTCGGTGTCTTCAGAAAATGGATTTGTCATCAACCCAGAATCAAAACAACCAAAGAGTTTCTGCACGAAACTCTCATCAAAATGTATCCTTGAGGATATCCTTCTTTGTGTGTGCTGTTTTCCTTAGCCTCATTTAGGCAACACATCTCTTTAAAGGCCGTGGTTATGTTAGCACGTTCGTGGTTGGTTAAAAACCGCCGATACCTTGCTTGTGGATTTTGACTGATTCCAATGATACCGCCTTTAGATCTCGAATCACGATTTACGGATTGTTCCAAGGCCATGTCGGTAGAAGCTTTCGAGAATGGATGGTTTGGACGGCTCACGGATTGATTTCTGTTCATAAATTGCACATGAATGAGAGGACGTTTAGAACAAAGCGCAGTGATATCTTCAAGGTAAACGGGAAGCCACCTTTCATAGTAGCGTCAGTCCATAGCGAAAAAATAAGGAATAATCGCAGATGTCGCTCTAAGGTGAAGGGACCAGTCACCGCTTTGGTAAACTGCAGAAGTAGCATTACCATAGTAATGTACTCGTTCCAAAAGGCGAAAAGCTTAGAGTTGCAATCGGACTCTTCTCTGAAAGTACTGAAAATGACCAACAATACCTTCATTTCGCAGTTTAAGTCTTCTACACTCTCGGAGACCCCTTTCCTGTTTTCCAATGTACGCTTGCAAGCATCACGCTTCTGGGCAACTTTATCCCTTTCAATTTATCTTCTCTATCCTTTCATCCAGCTAAGGAATAATTGCCACCTTAAATGAAAGAGGGTCTCCATCACAAGGTTGGATCCCAGACTGTTCGATTTTTAGCCTTCCTTCCAAGAAGGGCGAAGAAAGTTAGAGCAATGTGGACCCCCCGGACGAATCACTGTATCCTTAAACTCACCCTATGGAGACCATTGAATTTGCTTTGCTTTTGCATACATGGTCAGATCAAACCTGACGAATGCGTCGTTATGGCGAATACTTTCGCCAGCACCGTGTATATAGTGCTGAGTTCTGTTGATGAGCCCATCATCATTGAGCAGTAACCCACAACAGAGGAACATGGAGCTTCAGAAAACATTGAGGCACTAAAATCGCTCCAACTTGGTACAGATTGCCTTAGTCGATCAGCTTCCTCGGACTCTTCTGGCATGAATTTTAACATTCGAGTAATTGACCAAACGAGATCAGCATTACGTGATGAAACGTCCTTTTCAGTCTGCTAATTTGAAGCTGCTCTTTTTACAGGTGGTTTACCTCGGGACGGACAGTCAAGAATGTCATTGAAGTTTCCACCTGCTTTAGTTCATTTTTTTCTGTTGGAGTGGTTACAGAGGATTTTAGGTTGGCATTCAGGGCCAAATGGCTTTCTTTGGAACACAGCTTCCTCGTTTATGTCGTTGTTTTCTGCTGCTGCCTGTATAAAGCCACTGGATGAGATATTGGAAGGCAATACAACTTGGCTTTGCCCAGAGTTTGCACGACTGGTATCGGCGCTTTCGATTTCGTCGTAAGATGAACTGTTGCCCATGTGATGAGGCATCGTCAAAATCTGCCTCGATCCTGTCAAGTGACGAACTGACGTGGCCAAACTGATATGTTTAGGAAGCTCTATCTGTTCATGTGATGTACAGAGTATGACGTCTTGTGCCAACGATAAAATGTTTCTTTCATCGGCGTCGTTGTGACAGCTACCGATGTCATTCTTCTACTCAAATTTGTCATTTACGATGAGCCATCGAAGAAAACAGTACAATGACAGAGGAACAAGTATCTTGGCCGTAGTTAACGTGATGTCACTCACACTGAGAGGATGCAGTAAAAATCCTTCGTCGTTTTTTATATCTGCCTTGATCATCTTGGCCGCTTGGTAGATTGGATTCTTGTTGCAGTTCTGTACTAATAGCGTTACCTTAACCGCAGTTTTCTTCTGAGTTGTGTCTAAACGGTAAAGAACCGCATCGCTTATGATATCCTTCAAGACAGACTTCTCGAGTACATGGCATAGTGCATAGTCTAAAACCAGGACTGGACTCTGGACTCTGGACTCTGGTCTCTGGACCCTGGACCCTGGACCCTGAGATGTATATGATATATGATCCAAACATCTTCGGCTCTTTTACGAGAATATTCGGCATACGTCGGCAAACTTCGGAATTCTTCGGAAAATCACCGAATCTTCATCTGTTTTCTTTCATTTGATTGAATGAACCATAAATAAAAAATCGCACGACTTTCTCGTGATGTTTTGAGAATTTTCAAAACATCACACCTACCCTAATTGTACTTGAGGCCTTGCGATTTCCTATACTTATCTTTTGTGCCTTCCGAGATACAACCTGTAATAGAAATGTAATGAAATCGTGCAAAATAGACTAAGCTCGAGAGATCTCCTTAAATTTGAATCGAAACTTTTCGATAAGACGAAAAGAAGGGAAGAGAGGAAAATGCAATGAGGACGGAGTATAGCAATAAAAGCAAACAATGGGAGCCTATTCCTGAACCCCTACTAGGAGCCCTTTATACCAGCAATATTCTAGCGGCTCGGATTTCACTTCTGCGAATGCAAGTATTATTTTATAGAGAAGAAAAATTACCAGGAATATGAAAACATTTCTTTTATTTTTAGTGTCTGTGCAATTCTCTTTTAGAAAAAAAAACCACATCTTAAGCTTTTCAAAGAATAAAAACCGATCCCAAAAGCAAAGCAGAGAAAAAAGCAAAGAGCAAATTCGTAATCAAGGGGGTAATTTCCTTTGTAAAGTTGCAAATTTTGTTGACACGCGTGACTTGTTAGTTAATCTCAAGTGAAATTTACCTAGAAATTGCCTTAATTTACCCGAGGGTCCGCTCAAAGTATCCTTGTTAGGCGGGAGGTCTCGGTACCCGGTAGTTCCAGATAGCATTGCTCAAGGGGAACGGGTTCATGTTCGAGATAGCTATGGCCATGGCTCAAGAAAGCCTATTGAACTTTAAATAAAACTTGACATAATCTCGTACAGTAATTTTTACACACTTTCCTTAATTATCATCATCATCGTCATCGAGAAAGTAACGGTAACAGGAAACTAATTAACAAACACCGAGAGAAACGATTTCATTAGCTTATTTTAGCTCTTTCGCAATGTGTTGTCTGTGTGATGCTTGTAAATGGAGATGGAGACCACTTGGAATAACTACCAAAAAGGGAGTAAATGCTGGTTGCATCAACTTCACACAGTTAGCGGTACAGTGGAAATATACATTGGCCCATTGGCCTCGCTTTTGCGTCCCATTTT
This sequence comes from Siderastrea radians, assembly GCA_964017195.1. Lineage (NCBI taxonomy): Eukaryota > Metazoa > Cnidaria > Anthozoa > Scleractinia > Rhizangiidae > Siderastrea > Siderastrea radians. The sequence continues at coordinate 44,233,802 of OZ024888.1, forward strand.
GCCAATACTGTCTCCGTATGGCAGTAATGATAACCAAGTCATTTGGCATTTCTATTACAAATCGTATCTTGGAAGGCAGAAACAATAAGTACAAGGAATTGCACGGCCTTGAGGCAATTCAGGTAGGAGTGATGTTTTTAGAGTTCTCAAACCATCAGGAGAAGTCGTGCGATTTTTCGTTTACAGTACATTCAACAAAATGAAAGAAAACAGATGAAGCCTCGGTGATTTACCGAAGAATTCCGAAGTTTGCCGACGAATGCCTAAGGTTCCCGAAAAAGAGCCGAAGATGTTTCGATCATATATCATATATATCCCAGGGTCCAGGGTCCAGGGTCCAGAGTCCAGAGTCCAGTCCTGCTTTTAGACTATGCCCGAGTACACCAGCTCTGGTTTCGTTTTGTTTTAAGGCAGATGGAAAACAGTGCGATCTGTGAAATGACTCTGAAGACGTAATTTTACTTCCCGCTTTGTATAGCTCTGGCCAACTACTCCTTTTTCTTATAAGAGAGAAATGTACCTTGTCAAGAGAGACCACATGTCATAAGCTTTTCCAGCTTCGGGGTTTTCGCCAATTTCATCAGCCAATTTTTGAAATGCTTGTTAATAAAACGAGGTTACGTCACCGACTTCTAATTTCGAATTTTGGATTTTAAAGTTTCTCTTCCCTACGTAACAGGCATGGCATGCTTTATGATATTTTGCATTCGCCACAATTAAGTCGTTGTTAAATCCTCGAAGAACGTGAAGCATTTCTTCATCCCCTTTGGCCTTCTCTGCATCCATGATTGTAGTACAAGCTCCGAAGGTGGAAACAGTGTGCATTGCATCATATTTTTGTGTGTAAGATTTTTGCAAAAGAAGCACTTTGACCAGTCATTGGTTGTAACCTTTGATCGCGACACCAGCATGATCTTGAACATTCTTTGTTTTCTCTTTCATGGTACTACGCGTTTTTCCATTCAGGTTTATTTTCTGCCGTATTTTACATTTTCATGGCTGTTGTGCGATGCATAACAAGAGGAATGCCACAAAACCCTTACTATTTTCTTTAATTTTCTCACGTTCAGGGGCAAATTCTTCTTAAACATCATCCTGACGAATTTGCAATTTTGATATTAAATTGACAGTCGACGAATTGGGCTGTTCGTAATTTTTCTTTACTGTCTGCCTGGCAGATTATGCATTTCAAATAAGAGCTTGTACTACAGGTACGTGGCCTCTTTAACGGAGGTGGCGCAGGAAATTGGGTGACATCGTCACTGTCACTATTCGCATCTGCCATTATGACTGAAAACAAATTTAACATTGTAAGTGAAAATAACAGAAAATACGACAAATAATTAAACCCTGATAATTTTGTCATGTATTTTTAAAATATGTTTTTCTTATTCAAATTCCCTCAAGTATTTTTCATAGTTTTTTCTTTAGCCAACAATCATACCATACATAAATGTCAAAATTTCACATTCAAATATGAGATCAAAAAGTATTGTTATATTTGAGTGAAGACAAGAGCAGTTGGTGAATCTTATAACAAATGCTTAATTTTTGCAAACAAGTACGTGTTCGCTCTCAGTCGTTGTTTTTATACACAAAATATTCCTACAATCCTAAAAGTAATAAATGTAAAGAAGATCCTCGCAGTTATTAACGCAACTTATGCAGTTGCGAAAAGAAAGCCTGAAAAAAATCAGGCTTGCCGGGATTCGAACCCTGACCTCTGCGATACCGGTGCAGTGCTCTAACCAATTGAGCTAACAAGCCAACTGGGAGCTGGTCATTAAATTGGTTCGTAATATACCCAGGAAAGATGAAGATGAAATTATGAATATATGAAATTCACATATTTGAACTGCCGAATGAAGAAATAAATGCCCCCCGCAGTTCAAATATATGAATTTCATATATTCATAATTTCATCTTCATCTTTCCCGGGTATATTACAAACCAATTTAATGACCAGCTCCCAGTTGGCTTGTTAGCTCAATTGGTTAGAGCGCTGCACCGGTATCGCAGAGGTCAGAGTTCGAATCCCGACAAGCCTGATTTTTTTAGGCTTTCTTTTCGCAACTGCATAAGTTGCGTTAATAACTGCGAGGATCTTCTTTACACTTATTTCTTCATTCCGCAGTTCAGATGTATGAATTTCATATATTCATAATTTAATCCTAAAAGTGTTTGTCATAAATTTCTTAAAATCCGTGCATGGTTGCTTCAATCTTGTGACCAAAATTATAATTACACATGCAAGACAACGTGCTACCAACTTGTAATTTTAATGTGTGGGAATTAGGTATTAAAGCTATAACAAGGCAAGATAAGATAATAAGACATTTATGTGTTCCTGTTTCAAATAGTGCCAACGCGGTTCTAGACTCTTACCTTTGTCAACACTGCTACCATGCTCCTTTGATTTGTCTCTGTTTATGTTAAGTCTATCCACGACTGATCATCTTCGTAAAGCATGAAAGTGAGGCTCCATAAAATGCCTGATTGACAGCTTTTATTTAAGTTTTTAAGTCCTAGAGTTTTAACTTCTAGTGCTGATCAATTTAAAAAATTGACTCCTTTTTTTATCTGCAAAGAGAATACTTACGCTGCAAATGCTTTTCAATAATAGTAATAATCTGTCTTCAGTTGACAAAATGCATATCAAAAGTGACAATAATTTTGATAATATTAAAAAATATTAACAAATTACAAAAGAATGACAATTATTAATTACACAGACATTAATCAATTAATAAATTATATTTAAATGCTAGCCTATTTACAAAACTATTTTTAAAACGCTCATTGTGTATTTAATTTGCGGCAAAGTAATACAGAAAGATTTAAGTTCCCATGATGTGGCTTGTGTACGAGGTAATGTCACAAAGTGGGTGGTTCTTATTCGAGCTAATCTTTTGAAATAGCCTGCGATTAGATTTCTCAAGCAGTTAATGGATAATAATTACTTTCGAGATGTAGTGTCTCTTATAACATCTCTTAAGAAGACACTGCACTGAATTCAGGTCTGATCCACTTGCTCCGTACACTGAGAAGCGACAGCTTTTAGCCCTTAGCTTCCGGACTAGTACAGAATTCAAAGACATATCATTGACTTTTTAATCTATCTCACTTAAACAAATTGACTTCGCCTGGAACTCAAATCAAACTGGCGCTCGATAAGTGAAAAATGCTTGGGTGAAAACGGATATCACAAACAAGTACTTTAAAACTTCTTAACGTTCAAAATGTAATAAGAAATTGTGGCATTTGCTATCCATCGTTTACCAGGAAAACCTTTACAGTCGATTTCACATTACTTTACCGCGCCGCGTTGCGAAGTTCGTTGGGAAATTGGGTACTAGGTTACGAAGTAGCCAATTACGTGGCGAGTTAGCGAATCCAATTGCGAACTTCAAAACGTAGTTTCCAACTTCGGTGCGACTGAACTTCGCAATTTCACATCTTTGGGATACAGTGTTGTTAACGTATGAAAGTTACCTGCAAAATGATGCAACGGAATCCTTTTACTAAACAGGGCAAGGCGTTGCCGTGTGAGGTCCGTGACATAATCATAGAAAAGTGGTTAGAGGATTCAAAACCATTCCAAATAGCGCAGCAGTTTAATATACCGAGAAAGACAGTTACAAATGTTGTCGATCGGTTCGTACGGACAGGAAGCATTCAACCGGGAGTTGGTGGAAACAGATTACGAACAGCAAGAACGGACGATGTTGTCTTGTACACGGAGTTTTGTAAACGCCAAAGGCCAAGTATGTATGCTAAGGAAATACAAAAACAATTAATCGAAAATCATCGATTAGTCGTGTATTGACAAGCGATTTGGGTTACTCGTACAAAAGGTTGACAATAGTTCCAAAAGAGAGCTTGACCGACAACGCTCAAGAGAGACTTGAAGAATATTTAACTATTTGCAGTGCCTGTGATCCTAGGAATATGCACTTCTTTGACGAGAGTTCGGTCATTAAAACAACGGGGAACAGAAGTTACGGTAACGCACCTGTTGGCCGAAGGGCCGTTGAAATTCAGCGTTATACATCCAATGCAACTTTCACAGTCAACTTACTTCACAGTATTTTTGGAATTGACCACGTAAACATATTGCCTGGACCTTCTAACGGTTTGGAGCTACTTAACTTCTTCGCTGAGGCGTTGCAAGAACAGGACATTTTTGGAAACCCTTTGCTTAAACAAGGAGACCTAGTCATAATGGACAATTGCGGTTTCCATCATGCTCAGCATGTAGAACCTGTACTGCGAAACATGCTGGGCTTGAGAGGAGTTTATTTAGTCTTTCAGCCTCCTTACCATCCAGTGTACAATACATGTGAGCACTGCTTTAGATTTCTTAAGAGCTGGTTACGCAAGAACTCGGAACTTGCCGAACACCACACTGAAGTGGCAATTTATGATGCACTGAGCAGAATTACTCCGCACATGTCAAGGTCTTTTTTCAAACACTGTGGCTATATTGACCAGTGATAAATGTGTAAACTTCTGACTGATTTAGGATTTGTGTATTTGGAAATTTTTCAAGCATTAAATAATTCTACATGTAATAAAGTAGAGCTACTTTGGTTAGTTTAAGTGTAATATATTCCAGCTGCCGGATTTTCTTTTATCGAGAAATATTGGATAATTCTGTTCACTTCCCTCTGGTTCTGTTTTCAAAGGATGAATTATAAAAATGTATCCATTTTGCAGTTCCGAGGTAGTTAAACTTCATGTCTGCACATGTTTACAAGAGTTGGTAGTCTTGGGACTTGAAGCGGCAGCTCAAAAAAGGGTCCAATTCAACCGATAAAACTAAAACGTTTGTTTGGAAAGTAATATTGCCATCAAACGGGTAGTGATGTTGAGGAAAAATATTGTTTGATCGAATCTTCGACAACATAAACAACTCGAATGTTTGCAAGAGCAATTAACATATTATCGTTGGTTGACCAATAATCCAATTGTTACACAATAATAGTTCTGTCACGTATACAGTACTTTGGATAAATTTTCTCGAAAAAGCAGCTTTTGTTTCGCAAATATATTAAAAGCTGCAGCTTTTTGATTACTAAATTATTACGGCCAATTAAAAGTAATGCTTGTACTAACTGTCGGTCAGAACGTTGATTCCGAAGGTTGATATTGACCTCGCGCGTGTTCAAACAATTACCGTACCCAAATTGTGAATTAGCCAATCAGAAGTCTTGTTTACTGTCATGATTTTCTACGATGTCAAGTCACTGACCTGATATCCTACGATATCATGGAAAGTTTGTGAAACTCGCATTTTTTGCAGACTTTAGAGGCAAAAATTACAACAGAAATACAACGAAACGTAAAACTATTACATTTGTTAAACGAGAAAGTAATTTGTTTAACAGTAAGAGAGGGGAAAAAAATACATTTTCGCGCCAAAATTGGAAGCGGCTACACTGGCGGTAGCCTCCCACGCAGTCGTTTTTAGGGGAGTCGTATTACCCTCCTCCCCACAAACGCCTGCTTACCCGAGTTTGACATTCCTTTCCCATTGTTTTACTTGCGAGACAATCTAACCAATCACCATTGAGGCATTGTCTGACGATGTGCAATCAAATTAGTCGTTATTTTTCCCACGATTGTTTTTCCTCAGAGACGCGGGTGTTTCTTGTGCAACGCTTTTATTCCGTCATCTTTCGAAAAAGTGCGAATTTTCTGACAAAGCGCTGTTAATCTTGCTTGCCTGATCAAGTTCATCGTCAGTGAGGACTTCAGCGCTTCTCAAACTGATGGCGCAATGTAATGCGAAGGGAAATACGTGACTCATTCTACGACTTGAAAAGGCAAAGAGTAAGACGGCAAAGGACCGAACCAAATGATAAACCGATAAATGAGATGAAAATATCACACATGGCACAACAACCAAGTGCGTTTCAGCAGCGAAATACTCAAGTTCGCTGGCATATCCGCTAACGTTTCTACGATCTTCGGGTCGAAGGGTCAAGGCGGTTATTACAACGCGCGTTCGCATGCTCTTCTCGCATGACATTCCCTGAGCAGAAGGGACTGTTAGTTTACAATCGCTATTTGTGAATACACAGAGCTTACATCTTTTACGATGAATTCATCAGTCAGTTTAAAATCCCTCGACGGATTTCTGCAGATATTCCTGAATTTCTAAGTTAAATGTACTATTTGAAAGCTCAGAGAATGTAGTTATTCCTGCATTCAATGAATGCTTTTGGAAAAAGTTATTCACGTAATGCCACGCATCACGTTATAAGGTTTATTGAATCACCCGGTTGCAACGCGATATCATAAATTTAAAGTGCTACTATGATCAAAAAATCACTTTTATTTTTTCTTCGGATTTCGAAACTATGTTTATTAAACACTCCCCAAGCGAAATTATAAGCCTTAATTTTGAGAAGAAGACCGTTAATTTAAACTGCAATTTTCCGGTTTAATGGTCCGCCATTATTACACCAGAAAGGATACAATGACGTCATACACGCAAGAGCTGTAAAATGTAGTGTGTGAACACGGCTTACAAATTATGCAAAACACGAGTTTGAGAGTGTGAAAGCTCAAAACTCCCGTGCTGCATACTAAATAAGGCACTTTCACACACACTGCATTCTAAAACTCGTGTGTGAATGATGTCATTGTATCCTTTCTGGTGTAACAATGGCGGACCATTAAAACGGAAAATTGCAGTTTAAATTAACGGTCTTCTTCTCAAAATTAAGGCTTATAATTTCGCTTGCGGAGTGTTTAATAAACATAGTTTCGAAATCCGAAGAAAAAATAAAAGTGATTTTTTGATCATAGTAGCACTTTAACGTCTAAACAGAGCAAATCGCGCTCTTAAATAAATTTGTTTCTCCAAAATCTAAGTTCAATGTGAAATTTGAAAGCTTCGGAAACTTAGTTATCCCTGCATTCAACGATTTTGAGGTGACGTTCACTAACATTTTGAAATTTATGTCGCGCGTCAGGTTTATCTGCATGTGTTCCCGCGAAAGCGTCCTGCGGTCAAGGTCAACCTACCGGACGTGAGTAGGTACAATGTGATTGGCTAAGCGGCGGAAAGGAATGTTGAACTCGGGTAAGCAGGCGTTTGTGGGGAGGAGAGTAATACGACTCCCCTAAAAACGACTGCGTGGGAGGCTACACTGGCGGGCGCTCGCGTGAACTTTACGGACAGCGCTGAAACTTTTTTGGTTTCAAAATGGAGCCGGATTTTCCAAATTTCTTTCTTAACTTGGACTTCCAAGATTCAGAAAATAAAACTCCAAACAAAAGAATTAAATAAAATGGCAGATGAGGAGTTAGAGAAAAGTATTGACGACGAGAAAAGTGTAAATACGTGTCGCTCTACAACGCCTGACTGATCACGGTAACTGAAAAAAAAAAAAAAAAGAAAACACCGGGTTTTAGGACGAATTTGGGTACGGTAAATACCTAATCGCACCTTTTTTGATACGCTTCGGCAGCATATCAAGCTCGTTTGGTCTCACCATGGGTATTTTGGCTCGACTGCGTCTCGTCAAAATACGAACCATGGCTCGACCAAACTCGCCTGATATGCCGCCGAAGCGTACCAAAAAGGTACGATTAGGTATAAATACAGTAAGCTCATATTGTTACTAAAATAACTCACGGTGTATATATAACTTCTTGTTAGGCAAATTTTAATTTATAACAAGTAACTGTTCATTTTAAATAAAGTAAGAATTTCAATAGAAAACTTTTTTCAAACTCAACACTAATTTCAAATGCTACATTTGAAGGGAACTCAACATGCATGTGATTTCAGAGTGCTCTACAAAACTGATGCTTATACAAAATGTTCACTCTGATTTCTGGTCACAACTCATCGCTACACTGACTAAGATATTAAGATTACTCCACGATTCACTGTCGTTTACATCGAGTCTGCTGACGCTTGATGTAGATGTCACTGAACTAGAACTAGCAGGACCTACGTTTGGGACTCTAAACGGCACAGTGTTACACAAATTCGTATTTTGCACAAAGTTGTTATCAGAATTGGCCAACTGAAATCCTTGTTGAATTCCGCTCGTTTGTGGATAAGGTTGTACGGGTTGATAAAAGAATGGCATTGGATTATGGTAGCCTTGTGGCTGACCAGGAAAACTGTATAAAGGAGTAAAGTAAGGTAAAGAGCCGCCTGAATGCTCCCTAGTGTGTCGTGTATCTTCTTCCGAGCTCGAGCTGCTGGAATCGCTGGAATACTCCCGCCGCCGCCTTGCTTTCTTGACCTTTTTGTGTTTGCTACGTTTAGTCTTTTTCTTTTTGTTCTTGCGGTTAAAGGTCTGGGAAGAACTTGGGGGAATTTTGCCACTATCTTCTTCAATAACTTCAGTCTTGATGGGCGATACATCACTGCTATCAAACTGCAACTTAGTTTGAACTTTCGACTTTGTATCGGTGGTTTCATCACAGTCTGAACTGACTCCCACATTCTTCTTACTAGTCGAAATCAAAATATTCAATTGTTCCGCACCGTTTGCTGAAACAGGCGGTATTTTTCCATCCAGGAAGGTTCTCAGGAGGCGTACATCGCGCATTAACTTTGCTTTATTGGTTTTGTAAGCCGGATTTGCAGCGTACATTCTCGGCGTGAGACTTTTTACGAAACTAAACTCGCTGCTACTTGAGAAGTCCTCCATTGATTTAATTTGCGATTCAATCTCTTTCAACGTAGCTTTTTTTTTCTTTAACTCCACTTTTAAGCTATTGAGTTTGCTGAAATACTCAGGATGTTTTTCTTTCAGTCCACAGTAAGTGTATTCAGTACATTTCTTCAGTTCACATGGTTTAGTGGCGTTATTTCTGTGGCCGCGGTGATGGCAGTGACCACAGACAACTCTGGAGTTTCCAAGGGTTGGTGGTTCCTTGATTTCTATCGACATAGATTCAATATTCATTTCCAGCTCTTGGCACTCCTGTTTTTCTCTTAACAGCTGTTGTTTGAGTTTATCCTCTTGCGTTTTCAAGGCCGGTAAAACCTGAAAGTAAAACAACTACAGTAAGCTAGCGAGCTTTAATGGCGGTCGCCTTCGATTCCGCCTTCAAGTACGCGGAAAAGGATAAGCGATGAAAAGAAAACATATTTAGACAATGGTAATGACACGATAAAGCATGTGCTAAATTTCGAACTCGAGGTTTATCCTTGTAAACAGAGATTACGATGCCTTTGAGATTTCTTGAGAAGCGGAGAAAGAATGATTTGAATCTGTTGGCCTACTGCTAAAAACATACTTACTTGCTTCGAATGTGTCGTACCACACTGATCACCAACAGCTGCTCCTCGGTCTGGTGAAGAAGGTTTTTGTGCTTTCTTCATCTTTCCACTTTGAAGTGGAGATTCGTCACGGAGGACTTGGATGTGGTAATTCAGGAGACTTTTCGTGCCCATTGTTAGATCCACTCCTTGGAACATGAGTTCCAAATGCTTTTCGGAAATCAGGTTTATTGAAAGTCGAGTGGTAAAACCATTGACTTCTAAAATTTGTTTTATAAGGTGAGTGGAAGTACTATCCAGTTTGGCACTTAAATTTTCCATAAAACCATCCAGTTCAGACATCGCGATTACTTACGACAGACGTATCTCGTTTCTTCTCAACTGACCAACTAGCGAAGTTCAGTCGCGCCAAAGTTGGGAACTATGTTTCGAAGTTCCCAATTGGATTCGCTAACTCGCCACGTAATTGGCTACTTCGTAACCTAGTACCCAATTTCCCGACGAACTTCGCAACGCGGCGCGGTAAAGTAATGTGAAATCAACTGTAAATTAAACTTTAAACAAGGTTAATTACAGCCTTTCTAAAAAAAAAGAACCTTGAGTGACCGTTGGCTGGTTGCGAGAGCTAACGTTGAAATCAGCCAAGGTATGAGACATCTTTCTTTGTTTAGCCAGAGGATTGCATAATGTATCTGGTAATCAACTCTGGATTGGCGTAGCTTTGAGATTTGGGTCGAAATCATAACGCAGGGTTTTTAATGACTGTTTTACGGCCGGCAGGCAATGGACGCAATCTTCTTTATTAGCCTTGTCACTGTATTTGAATCATATGGGTTGTCTTTTACTAGACACTAGACGTTGGATGTTTCACTAAAGACAGGAAAAATTGTTAGAAACGTTGTTTCTTTTCCCACGGTGGCTTAATAATCGATAAACATTTGGTACGGTCTCCAGATTTTGTTGTCGTACTTTCTGGCCCGTTTCCTTTGTTTTCTTGGCTTAGCTTTCTTTGTACTGGATGTTGTTCAGTGATGACAAAATCATTCATCTGGTAGTCATTCCCAGGTGGGTGACATCATTCTACCAAACAAAATAAAGCAGCGCCCGGGAATTTGTAAAACATTCGCTCCTGACTACCACATCTTATTTCGACTGGCTGATCAGCAACATTCGGTTTGTTTTCGAGGCCTTTCTTCCTCAAATCGTTATCCTTTATAGAAAGTATGCTGGCACACAACTTCTTCAAACAGTCAGCATCAGATGATTCCTTGTCGTCGAAGTTGTCCGGTGGCGGGGTACAGGGCCGTTCGAGAAAACAAAAATTTTTAAAGTGTATGTCAGAGTGCTATGAAGTGAGCAACAGCCCTAGAATTTCCCCTTGCCACAAGGCCTTGAAAAGGAAATTGCCGATTAATATGAGGAACAAAGAATAATCTTTGACCCCGATCTTCGGACCCACGACCTTCGGACAAGATCATTGTCGCTCTAACTAACTGAGCTACGAGGCCAAGCTGGGAGGAGGTCTTGGGAATTAAGATATTTAAGTCGTGTCAACGGAAATTTAAGATATTAAAGATATTTTAATAAAGATATTTAAGTCGCGGCTCGAGAAAATACCTTCGTACACCGTTTCACTGTTTCAGTAAGTTTGTAAGGTATCTAGCCCATATTCCTTTCCTTCGCTTTCTTTTGTCGTTTGTCGCCTTACTAGGAAGAAATACCTCAGGCGCTGTTGTGCTTCTTGTTTTGCAACTGTGTTGAGATTTAGTTCTATGCCATCCTTTTGTATATGTAATAATACTACGCGGCGGACTTATGTGTTTTTACTTTTCCTCGTGTTTTCTGAAAACATACCTTCTTTGAAGAGGGGTGATTAGTCTTGAGTGTCAGCAACAGTGCAGGGAATGGCTTTGGTAACTGTATGTCAGTTTCTTTCGGCTTCTCCAGTCTATCCGTGTGTTTTCTCTGTGTTGTTTTTGATAGCGAATTGCTGTAATTTTGAGCATAAACGGCTTTTGTAGTCTCTCTAAAAAGTCAAACCTCAGTGCAATTTAGGAGGACATTCACGCACAACCCACGTACTTTTCAAAATCTCAGCTTTATTAAGACCAGGATCTACTCATGCTCAATCTTACAACTGCTGGCCAAATGTATAATGTCCCCATTGTTTTCATCGCGCAGTCCTTCGATTGAACATATGCGTTTTATACTAAGATGAAATCACGCTAATTTTAAGGTAAATCTAGCCTAATGATAAAATCTTTTAATAATACTATAACACGGCAAAAACGCAAGGGTGAGAGCATCTAATCGTTCTTTCCCACTGTAGAACGGTGGGGGATTCAAGTCTGTTTGTACATCCAGGATAAGTAGAGGTTCTTTTAAAGAAAAACTTTATTAAGACAGAAGAGCTGAGCTTGTTTAAATGCAGATCTATTATGACCCAAAAATGTTTCCTGTTTTCAGAGTTTCCCTAGAACTAGGACTTATTGTTTTTCGCCTTTATAGTAGAGCAAAAATTACACCATTTAGAGACCCGTTTTTGTCCCAAGAGTCTGCGCAATCCTTTAGGTTTGCTTCAAAAGGATCGCGGGCACTATCGGCCAGGATGATAGATGCGTTCTTTAGAATGTTTTTTTTTTAAGAAAGTTCTTTATTTATTACACTTAATAAATGAACACTTTGACTATGAATACACGTACCTACTCATTTTTTGTTGGTTTTTCTTTCTAAAATGAGTTTTAGCTGTATCTCTAATTTACCGATGGCCAGATAAAACGAAGGCCAAAGTGCTTGCCAAAGTGCCTGCCCAATAAAATGCAGCACAAAATATCTAACAATACAATACGTCTTTATAACTCTCACATAACTCTTTACAATCCTGTCTGAAATTGCACGTATATGCAGAAAACAGTTAAAGTGCTGGAATCTCTTCCGTCTTGGATGTCAAACATCTAGTTGTAACGTTTGGATCTGGGTGATTCTTGGATTTAAGTTAGGTTGAGAAATGCCACAAGGCTCCTTTAGAAAAAGTAAGAATGCTGTCCGAAACCTTAAAGGAAAGAAAAAAATAGTTGTTTTAACAGTTTTATTAAAAGACATTTAGCGTACTCTATCGCGAATACGCGAATCTGATTGGCTCAGTCGTCATTGACTACGACCTCATAGTCAATTCTTTTGTGCTTACCAAAATAATGACCATTGGGTTATCATTACGAAGCCTTGCAATTGGTCTCGTTGTGTAATTGTTGAATCGAGACTTAGTATCCCAACAAAACATCAACATTTCTCTTCAGTCCCTAAATTTCTTGTATACTGCCAAATGTCACCAAAGGTACAACTAAATTGGTTTAAAGATTTTACATAGCAAAACAGAAGAAAACACAATATATCACAAGGATAATGGCTGCCCCTTAAATTTTTAGTCGCAGGAAATCTTACCTTCTTGTCTTAAGTGAGTAGATGATAGGGTTCACCATGCTGCTTAAGTGTGTCAAGAAAAACGCTAGAAAGTGAGGCCATGAGCCGTGAATTCTGGCAATGTTGTGCAGTAGCATTGGGAAAACGCCCATGCAGAAAAATGTGGCGCACGTCAAGCCGATTGTCTTGGCAGTCTTCACGTCGCTTTTAACTTGTTTTGCTCTGGAGGTGAAGGGCGAGATGCGCTTTCTGTGGTTATGCACAGTGAACCAAATAGCCCCTCCCAAAATCAGCATGATTGTGAAAGGAACCAGATAGCCTGGTATGATAAAATGTCTTCCAAACTTCTTTAAGTAGTACATCCTGTACACTAATAATGGGGCGTCACCAACATCGATATTGAGTCCCAACATGAACATGCCATACGTGTAGGCCGCCGCCAGAAGCCACACGCAAACAACTGCCACTTTGGCTTTGTTGATGGTCTTCCATGAATGGTAGCGAAAACCGTGTACAATGGCACCAAAGCGGTCCATCATGAGAACAGTTAGGTTGGCAACTGTCAGGTACATGAACAGGACGTACCATGTTACGATGAGCCAGGAGGTCCTACGGCCCCTGAGGTAGGGCACCTTACAGATGTACCACATGATCATAAGTGGCATGTTAGAGACCGCGTTGAGGATGTCAACCACAGCTAAGTTTACCACCAGAATATTGGGCACTGTTCGCAATGTTTTAAACCGGACGAGCAGGACACAAATTATGCTGTTTCCTATTATCGATCCGATGATAACCAGGACGATCATGACAATGCGTATGACTGTGTCTCTATCGTGACAAGAACTTTTCTGGATTGTCACATTCATTTCTCACTAAAATTTAGTCATGAAACCTCTCAAGTCAAGGCTTGATCTTAAAATGACTGTCGACTCTTATCAGCAGTCCAAAAATTGCCCTTGTTTGTTTAATGCAATAAGATGACGAAAGTCTTCATAACTTTTCTACTACATCTGTTGGAAGGTCGGTGTTTTTGTTCGTTGCCAGTTGGTGGAATTAGTATGTTGAGATGCTGCACATTCTTAAAGGAACTGTGTCACAGTATTTTCGTTCACTTTTCTGATCTGACAAAATTATTTTTGTATTGAAGGAAACCTCACAATAATAGTTTCCTAAGGTAGAAAAACACCAAAGAAGTAATAATAAACCAAAACTAAACAAGGATGGTTACGACTGAGGGAGATTTAAGATGGAGTACGGATGACAAACTTGAAAAAGCTTGCCAATTTTTTCAAGATGCGTTATCCGTGACGTAGCTCCTTTAACCTGAGTTCAGCCTCTGAGCTTTTTCAGTGTCTTTTGGCTTTCTTGTAGATCCTTTATTTGCAACCAGTCTCTCTGAACAGTTTATATGCAGCGAGATGGCATCTATGAACCATATTACAGGAACGTTACCTCTTGTACTGGACGACGTGTCGATGAGTGGTCGTCAAATGTACAATCCACAACAAGGGCAGCTGCAAAAAATATCAGACATGATAACCTTGTAGTTTATAACGTTTGTTTGCTTGTTGACAAAACTATATAGTGCTTGCTTTACGAACTTCTGGTCTCTACAAACGCGACAATGTGTTTTTCTCTAGGGCCAAACGTTTTGATTAACGGATGTTTTTTTCACCTTCATGGTAAACAAGATAATGTTTCTAATTACTATCTTATTTTACGGAGATTTTTACCTAATATTTGAATCCCTTTAACTAGGCATTGGATACGAATTTTAAGCACAGTTTGGCATCTCAGTGATACTCTTTTGGCGGCCCTCAGTAAAAAAAGGGCTCAGCAACGGATTGCTATTTGTGATCTTCAACAGTCCTTATGACGAATGACTTATTACCTTTAACAAAGCAGCGAAACGACCTCTTTCGATATTCACGTATGGACGTGTCGATTATCACAGCGAAAATCGAAATGCTAATAGAAAAGAACCATTGCATTGCCTCTCAAAAAGCAGCAACGTTAAGCCGTTTCAAATGTGACGATTTCCATTTTACTATTGACGGAAAAAATTACAGTGAAAATATGCGTTATTACGGGTCATTAGATTCTCTGCTTTATGACAGTTTTTATTCTGTGAGTAAGCCGTGCATAATGAATTAGTGCATGATGATCTCTATGGAAATCCTTTACGGTAGGAAGTGAAAAGCGCTTCTTGGCTTTGCGATTTGAGTGTTAGCCTCTATTTCGCTGTGGCCCACATTGCGAAGGTACAATTTGGTTTTATTTATGAACACAGAAAAGCAAATACACCTTGAAACAAAGGGCAGATACCTTAACGGCTGTTATTTGCGACGGTGATCTTACAAAACACCACAAGAAGAAGTTGTTATGCGGCGGAAATGAGTTTTCCCTCTTGTCGTCGTGACATAACATCTCAAGAGGACAGCTCTAGTACGAGGGACGGGGAACCGACTATGAACAATTGGATTCAAGAGGCGTTATATCAGAGATTAGACTAAGGACTGAACTGCTCGCACTTTACAATAGTTCCGCTTTTAATTTTAAGAACAACCACAATTTTAACATATAAAATATGATATATGAGGTGCCTGTTTCTATATTAAAAGCTAAGAACGCTTATGTTACCTTTCCGTCGTTTCTGCAAGCTGCTTAATTATCCCAAGAAGAAGAGAGAGGGTTTGGCTTACGTAGTGAATCCTTTCCCGTAACCCACGATTTTTATTCCATTTGCACTCCTTCCCACGTAAGAAAAAAAAATTCAATGCAGTTCTCCTTGCCAACTGCCCTTTGTAACACAGTCTTCTGTCAGACAATACGATCTCCTCTTATTCACTTTAAAATGAAACCAGGAATTTTTCATTAAACCGTAGAAGAATATTTTTTGATGGTCGGAGTTGTTCAGGTATGCAATGCTTTCTTTACAGTCTTTTCTACCTTATGGATCCGGTGAAGAATTAAACAAATAATGGAAAAATGACAGTCAAATGACGATCAATACTAGGGATTTTGTTACGAGTGTAAAATACATGTAAGCCAGTAAGGAGCCAAAGTAAAATTGCACTTGACGTATTTTTGATGACTTGATCAAATTCTTACGTATGCTTTTAAAATTAACTTTCCTTCTTTCCATAAGTCATCTAAAAACGTGATTTTTCCTTCAGGCTGGCTTCCAAGCGTGAAGAAAGATTTCTCGCATGTGTTTTTCAAAAGCCTGAAAACATTTCGGGACCGATATGTCCTTTCTTTCTTTCTATTCTCCTATTTTCCTCCTTTCTTCATTTCTCCTTTTCATTTTTTTTACCATGTAAACTTATAACGAGTAGCATTTCTATTTAAAAATGAAATCTGTTACTGAAAAATTGAGGCCGTTTTCCTGGCCCAAAGTTTGTCAGGAGTCTTGAGGGATGTTCTACCAGGGATTTGGTAGAAAACAATGTGAAGTAATTCTGAAGAATTGAATATTGCGTTCATCGTCATTCTCAAAGGGGATATAGTCAAGCTGAGGTTTATGTTAGGTTCCTATTATGATAATTACAGAGATTTTTGTTTTTGGGAATTTTGAATATGAATTACGCGTGTGTTTACAAGGACAACAGCATGCACTTGTTCAGAACCAGAAATTTGCCATTTTTAAGTTCTTATTATTATTCTTTTATCGTTCGACAACAAACATACGCAAGAAAAAACCTTTTTTAGAAAATGCCTCTGGTTACTACGTCATATTTCCTATGATAACAATACTGTTTTCAGAACAACAAAGATGCTGTCTGAAATTTTATTGATGTGTACTTTTTCAGTTCACTGAATAACTGAACGGCTTTTAAACAGTGCCAGCAATATTCTCGCCGGCGAAAGAGTTACGTGCGCAGGTTAGCAGTTTCGATGTAATTAATCAAACAACCTTCACCTTTCACAAAGCTAAGATGCAACCGAGATGAGGCCTCTTCTATCAACCTCAACTTTTCAACTTTATATGTGCTATTTCACGAAAAAAAACAAAACAAAAACAAAAACAAAAACAACAATAAAAAAAAACAGACCTTTTTGGTATTTCTTAATGTGACGGAAGCGTAGAAATGCTCGTTTCCGTACCATGTAAATATGAAAGACAAATATATGTGCTTGTGGTGGTAACGTTTCCGTCTTTTTTTTTTCGTGAAAGAGCCATTAGTTCATTTGTCTGACTTAAGTGGCACTACACAATGCAGTTGCTTATGGAGTATTCCTAGTTTTCTAATTAAAGTTAGCTGCCGAAGTGTGTCCAGGACGTCATTAGTTCTACTTTTGATTTCTGTAGCTTCCAAAACTGAATACAGACCTTCGTCTTTCTTTTTCTACAATTCAACTTTAACTCCAAAGCTTTATATATGGTGATGGCGGATAGATAGACAGACATTTTTTTGAGCAGGGTAGCTCTATTGTATCTGCTAACATATTACCACTAACAAAGCCTTGGTTCTGGAACTTTCGATAGTTTCTAAGACTAGGTCCCCCATGTGGACAAGTGGCTGCTGTGACGTTGAGGCAAACGTTTAACAAGTACCTAAAGAAATCAATACCAAATTAACTAGTCCACCGCATCTCTTCCTTTACACTTTGAATTTTTTCTTCCTTGAAACTCTCAAAGCCATCATTGGACACCCCTCCCCTCTGATTTTTATTTCCCCGAAACCTTTTTTTCGATGCTGCATGCAACGACACACTCTATTGCTTAGCAGGAGAATATACTTAAAGATGGCGGCCAATTGTTTGAATCGCCTCTAGTCAATGAATGTTTTCACCGAAGATCTCGGAGAGAACGAGCTTTCCAAACAGCTAAAAACAGGAAAACTTCGAACTGATTCGTCTAGGCATTTTGCTGAGTAAGATAGTGTACTTTAAGATTGGTTCTTTATACTTCTAGTTGCATGCCACCTGTCGCACGTGCACAAGCCTTCTTGTGAATATGAATGGATATTCTAGTTATGGATTTGATCTTTCGCCAAGGGACGTGCACAAGCCATCCTGTGATTGGCTACTTGAAAAAACGATTTGATTTTTGCGGTCGATAACATTACCGTTGATTGGTTAACGGAGTCTTAGCTTCTTGCTTAGTTGGATACCTTTGTGCAGTAGCCACCAAAAATGAATAACATTTTGCTATGAATATTTTGCGCCAATTTAACAGACTAGCACCATACACAATTCTTAATTAATGCAAAGAGGTTCTGAACTGCAGAATGAATACTTTGGTGGGTCAGCTTATAAACAGTGTACTGTATCTCACATCTTTCCTTTTCTAACGGTGTCTTTTCTTCTTCAGATCTGTGTTTATAAAGATTTTGAAAAAAGTTATATTTTATAAACGTGAAGAGAATATCGCCAGTTCTTCGAGAATTCCTCTTTAATTTTATCAGGACACATGCAAGAAAAGGTCATGCGGTTCCCATTACCAAAGATATGGCTTGATGCAAAGCAAGCAGACTGTTGAAAAGTCGATCAGCCTTATTCAGCTTTTTCTTTTCCAGTCGAAATATCGTTTCACTGCACTGCAGTAATACTTAAACGACCCACTAAGGGATTGATAAAACACGTCTGGGCGATTTTCCTTGGAGATTGTTGGTCAGATATTTGACACATTCGTAATTAACCAATTCAACTGTGCATCCTGCATAGTGTTAGTTCACCAGGCTTCGTAACTCTCAGTTGCCATAAAAGGATAAAGAATACTAGAGCCCTTTCCCATCAATTAAGTTTTTCCTACGGGTTTTCTCTTCATTACTTACCTTATAGAGCACGAGATGAGTAACAGTTCTCTTCTAACATCCCCCAGACCAAACTCTTCAGGCCAATTAAGATTAGAAACAAGGTGTCTTTTAAAAATTGCACTAGTTGGCGGTCTATCAAAAGCAATAGTCGTCCAATCACCGAGAAGTTTAATGATAACAAACATATGTTAATGTCAGATATGGTATTTTCCATGGTGATATATGGGTCTATAAAAGACGTAATGTGAATGATCTATAGTGAATATCTACCTGTATTAAAGCACTTGAATGTCATCGCCGGGACCACATCGTTTCCTAACTTTAAGTCAAACTTTTAAGAGGCCTTTGTAGAATGGTGGACGTCTTTAACTAATACTTTATTTGAGGGAAAGCGAAAAGCAATGAATGAGTAATTAACAATATATATAACGATAGCAAGACGTGATTATATATTAAGACGTTACGTTAACTCCTATGGCGATATATGGTGCTGACACGAGATTATCGACTGCGAATACATAGCTGTGTTTATTTATAATCCACTGTTTGTCGGTTGTTCGGCTTTAAATGATCGACGTTAGTTGTCATAAATGCAGTGACAACGAACACTAGTTTTCTATGGGCTTTCTTATTTTTCATGGCACAAAACGAAATTATTTGTTACAAATACCTAGTTGTATTGCCTTCAGGTTCTGCTGAGTGCAAGTTGCCTGGTTGTGAACCATTGAGCAGTTTTAAATTTACATTTCATCCTTCCATTATGAAATGTTTCGGAGCCAAATCCTTAATCACAAACGGGTGCAACTGTAGAAGCAATAGTGCTTATTGATGCTGGAACATTCTCTGTATAAAATTAAGTCCGTCAGTTTTAATCAAATGTTTGCAACATAAATCCTAACCTTTTTAACTACTGAAGGTCTTCTAAGCGAAGAGTTTAATAACCTATTGTAGTTTAAAAAGACGTCTGTAAAACGTAAATAAGGAAGTTCTTTTCATTTCTCCTGACTAAAGTAATAAATTAACAGAAAAGAGATCTGTCCAATATACATGTACTTGTCACAGTTTCAATGTAGTCTTGTGCTTGAAAGGCTGCAACGTCAAACCTGATTTCAAAGCTCACGTGGTATCCTCTAGCGTGCAAACAGCTCGTAATATCTGTCTTTGGCCCTACTTGGGAAGTATCGAGACACTGTAATCATATATTATCTGATCAGAACAGTCTTGATATAGTAGGGGCCCAGCAGTCCGTAACAACATAATTATTGTTCGTTCTCCAGATTTCCAGGAAAAACAAAAACAAAACAAAAATGTGATAATGTACGTTACGGCGTCTTAAAAGTCAAAGGTCAGTCGCGGTTCATTTCTTACTTCATTAACCCAGCGGTTTCGGCGATAGAACATTAGATCAATTATTTCCGGGGTGCATTTGTCGTTTATCTGTTAGGGGAATGCCGTTAAAATAACCAGCTGCTAAAATTAAGGAGTGCTGAGGATGTAGTTTTTCTTTTTTTTACCCTTACGGGTACAGAAATAAGTTGACAAAAATTAGCTGACACCATAGGGCGATCATGCCGATTTGTAAGGCTGTATCTCTAACGCGACGAGAACTCTTCGGTATTGTCACAATCACTTCTCACTTAAGTCAGCAACCACTTCTCTCTGGGGGAGCAGGGATGGCGCAGTGGTGAGAGCGCTCGCCTCCCACCAATGTGGCCCAGGTTCGATTCCCGGTCCCGGTGTCATATGTGGGTTGAGTTTGTTGTTGGTTCTCGTCTTTGCTCCGAGAGGTTTTTCTCCGGGTACTCCGGTATTCCCCTCTCCTCAAAAACCAACTTTTCCAAATCCCAATTCGATCCGGAACCCGAGGGCCACAGGTTTGTCAGTCCCAGACTGTTAGGTGTCACCCTCGTTAAACAAAGTTGATTTATTTATTTATTTATTTCTCCCCCAATTTCTAATTGAAGCGTTGGCGAACTAAACGTGACTTCTATCAGTAGAGGCAAAAGTTTACCTTTAATTCAAAATCTAATCTCTTTTCGTTCAATGGCTTACTGCTCTTATTACATTTACTGTAGACTGTTTCTTTTACAAGTCTATTTGGAACGTAACAAGGGGGTTAGTTTGTAAAGAAACTGTGGTGATGTGTCGTCGGGGAAGTGAAAAACAGAACTTTGGATTTTACAACTGAGTTGATAAGGTAAATTGATCGCCATAGAGAAATTGAAAGCCGAGGTTTCAAGAGTTAGCCCTTCGTCGGAGCGAATCGATGAATTGTGGGTTGCGGTTGGTTTATATGGAGAAAGGTGGAGCTAGTAAGGTATTGGTAGGAACATGGCAGCGTGAAAAACAAGAATAAATTAGTTGAATGAAAACCGTGCGTTGATACCGTGGGGATTAAGTATGCCGACTATGTGCTTGTGCACATAGTCGGCACATAGCCGACTAAAGTGCTTGTTATGCAATAGATAACATTTGCAGAGGTGCGTGTAAAGCGATCATTGCTTTTAATCGAGCGCCTGGGTCCTGTTATTTTTTCCGCATTACGAATGACTTCTAACTAAAAAGTTCCCTATATTTGTTGCGTTTAAAACAAATCAGTGGAGGCCTGTGAGAAGATTCAACTGTGCCGTTGTCAATTTGGAGCAATTTTAAGCTATTTATAATGGCTGCGAGGTTGTGTAGATGATAAGTGGGCGTAAATGGAATTCTCTCGAAAAGAAAAGAACGAAAGAATTCCATTTACGCTCACTTATCATCCACACAACAGTACAGCCAAAACCATCATTTTAAAGAATCAATTTAAAATCAATATTTGGCTAGTCGTCCAAATAACCTCTTATGCACAATTGCATCTATAGTTTTTGCCTTGCATGGATGAAAGTTGCCTTCAACCTAGCAATTTGTACCAGTTTTGAACGGACCACCTTGGCTTGAAATCACGATTTGACATCTACATGTAATCTATTGGCAGTCCTAAATGAAAGGCTTGGCGATGTTATTTATCGTGATCGCCTAGTAGGTAAAGTCGCACATGAGCCCACACGAAGTTTACCCCGGTTTCTGTAGCATGAAGCAACTGAGAGTATTGCTACTCTTCCCTGGATGGGATGCTAGTCCATCGCTGATCGCCTGGTACCATTTAACAAACAAGCGAACGTGGGACCTTACTCGAAACTCACCTTCATACTTGTCTTGTCGATTATTTCAGCAAAAACTGACTAGGGAAATGAAATATTACCCACTCCTCTTCACTCTGATTATACATTTCATTCAAAAAAGTGGGCACTGTGTAATTTTTCCAATTACTCGATTTCCAATTTACTGTTTATAGAAAAATCAGAATAAAAATGAGCAATGTCCTGATGAATGGGCCAAATTGAAAAAGTGCACAATAACCTCTATAGAGATCCTGTGATTAAGTAGTGAAAAGGGCTTTGTTAGTGAGGAAAAACTGGATGATTTGACTGATGGCCTCTTTTGGATGTGACTTACATTGTAAAGAGGATAATTTGGTTTTACTTATAGTTAATATTCAGGAAAGAAGCTATAATAAGATAACGCATTTTTTTCTACAATTAATGCTGTTACCTTAACGCCTGTAGTTTCCGACAGCGATCTTTCCAAGTATCACGAGAGATAGGAAATACAACTTTTTTATACGGGCAATGACGCTTTTGGCAATCAGATTTCTTCTTAACGTTGAGATCTGCATCTTAAGAGCGGACAGTTTTAATTTGAGGGACGGGGACTCGAATCTGAGCCAAATCAATTCGAGAGGACACTTTCGTACTTCGCTTAGCAAGAACAAATTAACAGGTAACATTTGAAAATATGATGTTTCTTTAAGGCTAAGGATGATGTTGTTACCTTTCTTTGACCTCTGGTTCTAAACACCGTTTTAATATTCCACGGTCTTATTTCCATTCGCGATTTCTTCTCAAGGTAAACAAAATTTTCAGTGCAGTCTTCTGTCCTAATTTCACTTGCAAGATTGCAGTTATACAGTATAGTCTGTTCTTATTCAGTTTGTGATGTAAGGCCGCAGGGTATTTTAATTAAGCAGCAAAGTTATTGTTTTTCAGTAGGATGATGAATGGCAAGGCCAGTTGATTTAAAGACATATTGTAAATAAAAAAAGTGATTGAATGCTTTTTCTTTCTATCAGATATGAAAGCTTTTCTTTACAATTCTTTCTTTTTTATGGATTCAGTGAAGAATATAAATATGCAGCTAAAATAAGACTGTCTAATAAAGCCAGATTCTGGATTTTTTTTTCAGTGAAATTAAACTAAATGCCTGTTGGGAAATATTTTCCTTAGAAGTGAACCTAAATTAAAGAGAGCTTAACAGTTTTTTTACACGATCAAATTTGCATGCAAATGGCATCCTGATACAACCGATTTCATAAAATCAAATTTTCCGCTTTCTTTTAATGCGGGTAAACAAGTCAATTTTCTGCTCGGCTTGTTCACGACAGTAAGTAATAAATTGCGTTTCTCAACGCTCCCGAGGACATTTCGTGCTCGAGACTTCAACTAACCCAATCGTGCAACATTGTATAGAGCAGCATTTTTGTTTGAAAAAAAAAGAAAAAAAAAGAAAAAAAAAAGAATTGAATTGATTGTGATAAACATCCCGCAGATAAGAAATGTTGTGGGGTCAGAAATGTTGTGTGGGTCGAAAATGTTGTGGGGAGTTTGTAGAGATGCCCGTCACTACAACACGTTTCTGATCGTCCCAACTGCAGAGTGGTATGGTTTGGTAGAGTTAAGTATCTGTATTATAATAAATGCTGGGATTTCCATGGGAAGAAAACGCTATTGCATTATTTGGGTATACTTATATACGTTATTGCTTCAGTTAAGTTTGTACAGGGTTTTTGACTCTGCTTGCTCTCTAGAGCAGGGTTTGGATAAATAATTTATACTTACTTCTGAAAGCACTGCACCACTCAAGAAAGAATCAAACTTTTCGAATCCATTTAGAAAGTGGCAGGGCTTTCAATAGGAAACCTTATTTCACACTGCCAACATTGTCCAATCGCTTTTTCGATAAAATAAACAAACCTTCACCTGTTAGGGAGACAACGAGATGCAACCGATAGGTAAGCTTTTCTCTCCGTGTCTATTTTTAACCCTTTAAGCCCCGGCATCATGATTTAAATTCTCCTTACTGATCTCCATACATTTCATTGAGTAATTATTGGGAGTACTTGTTAAGACATCAAGATGATTCATCTTTGGTTATCATTTCAACAATTCTCATGACCTTTATGTGTTATACTGCACTGATATGATGAGGAGAAATTTAATGTTGATCACTATTGAGGCTTAAAGGCTTAACATAAAGGAAATAATGAACAGTTACAACATCAGTCTTCATTTTTTGCAAAGGGAAAAGAATGCATTAGCTTACATTTTGCAAAGGTAAATATTATCATTTTGTAATTATAAATTATCCTTTCCGTGCTAAGGAAACATAAAAACAAATATTCATGCTTGAGTAACGTTTTCGTTATGTTTTACTGGCAGAGCTATTAGTTTGTTCGTCGCATTTAATCTGACGTGTTGGCATAACACGAGATTCCTAAGTGTAGTCAGTGATAGTAAGTGTAGTAAATGACAAACTCAGTACTCCTTAACCGTGACAAACTGTTGATCTTTCGTTTTATCGGCAAAAACAAAATTTCAGTGTTAATGACAGAGTAAAATAATACTAAACTTCCCCAAATCAGAAACTCTGTAATTGCGACGATCAGAAACCTGTTTTAGTGACGGATATCTCTAAACATTCCCAAAAACATTTCGGAGCCTAAAACTGCATCGTTTGTGGGATGTTGACTAATGGAGATTCAATTCTTTTTGACTTTCAACAAAAATGTTATTGTCCATATAGTTTTGCGTGATTGGTTTAGTTGAAAATGTCCTCGGGAGCATTGAGAAATGCACTTCTGGCTCACCGTCGTCAACAAGCCAGACAGAAATTTCACGTGTTTACCATCATAAAACGGGAGAGGGGAAATCCATACAAACAAAAATTCATTTGTATCAGAATGCCATTTGCATATAAATTTGATCATGTTAAAAAAAAAAAACTATTGCGTGTATCTTAATTTCGGTACATTTCTAAGGATAATATTCCCCATACAGGCTTACATTCAGTTAATTTTTACTGAACAAAAAAGTCTACAATCTACCTTCATTAGACAGTCGTATTTCAGCTGTATATTTATGCTCTTCACTGACGATCCATAAGAAAGACAGAACTATAAAGAAAAGTTTCATGTCTGATCGGAGACCAGCATTTAGTCACTCTTTCTTTAAACTTTGTCTTTAACTCAACGTTAACTGGCTTTGCCTTTTAACGCCCTGCTGAAAAAAAAAAAACTTTGCTACTTAATTAAAACGTCATGCGGCCTCACATCATAAAACAAATGATGCGCTTCTTCTTCTTGTCAACAATTAGTTTTTCAAGTTGACAGACTAGTCGGTTTGCTTGCTTTGCATCAAGTCATATGTTTGGTAATGGGAATTGCAAGCAGGTTTTCTGAAAAAATTTTAAATAAATCGGTATTTTCTTCATGTTTTAAAAATAGCTTTTAGAAAATCTATATTTCAAAACTCAGTTAGGTCTGAATTTTACCCAAAGCAAAGTGAACTAAAAACATCATGCAAAATTAGCTTGGGAAAACAAAAATCAAGGGAAAGGGGTGTCCAACGATGGTTTGGAGAGTTTCAAGGTTAAAAAAAAAATAATGAGTCGCCGTGGGCTGCTAGTTTACTGCCACAAACACAATTATTTATTTTTCATATTCACGTGCCTCGAAAATGAGCACATATACGCCTCCGTCTCTATTTCGTGAAATGTATTGTGTATAAAGGAGAAAAATTGATATCAATAGAAGAGGCCTTATCTCAGTTACATCTTGTTAGGTCTGTTACAGGTCAGGGTTGTTTTGGTTTACTTACGTGGATTTAATTTATTGATAACTGCTAGGATGCGCATATAACTCTCAGTTTCGCAGGCTAGACCATCGTTGGCACTGTATAAGTTGCCCTCAGTTTCGCAGGCTAGACCATCGTTGGCACTGTATAAGTTGCCCTCAGTTTCGCAGGCTAGACCATCGTTGGCACTGTATAAGTTGCCCTCAGTTTCGCAGGCTAGACCATCGTTGGCGCTGTAAAAGTTGCCCTCAGTTTCGCAGGCTAGACCATCGTTGGCACTGTATAAGTTGCCCTCAGTTTCGCAGGCTAGACCATCGTTGGCACTGTAAAAGTTGCCCTCAGTTTCGCAGGCTAGACCATCGTTGGCACTGTAAAAGTTGCCCTCGCGAACTTTTCGCCCATAAAAAATTTCCTCAGTGGATTAAAAAAAATTGAGTCTTTTTTCATACCGTTTGTTAAGTGATTTCAAGCCGTTCAATTATTCTGTTTACTGAAAAGGTACGTATATAAAGAGAATTCCCTGACCGGACAGCGAAGTTGAGGATAAGATACCGCAGGGGTATTTTATTAAAAAAAAAAAAGAGTATTCAAGACGTATACTCTTTTTAAAAAATGTGTTTTTTTAACGATAAAACGACAATAACAAAAAAAAAAGCAAACAAACAAACAAACAAAAAAAGGCAAGTTTCCGATTGCGGCCACGTGCATGCCGTTGTCCTTCCTCTATAGTAAACACAGAAATAATTTACATTCAAAATTCTACGAAATCAGAATCTCTGCATGTAACTATCATAATCAGAATCTAAGATAAACATCAGCTTCACTTCACTGCCTATGATCACGGAATCATCTATAATTCTTTAGAATTAGTACACTTTCATTTTTAACAGATCATCAGTAAATTAAGCATTTTTCAAGATCCCTGAGAATGTTTGAGGATTTTCAGGAGCAGAGTTTGATTTTTTAAATAGAGATGCTCTTCTTTAAACATGTACTTGGCTTAAAAAGGAAAAAAAAAGCCTGAATGAAAAAGAGAAAGAGAGAAAAAGGAGAAGAGAAAGAAAGAAAGAAAGAAAGAAAACCTCGGTCCCGAAATGTTTTCGGGCTTTTGAGAAACCCAAACGAAAAAATCTTTCGTCACGAAGGTGACTAAAGGAAAAAAGAAATCCAATTAATTTAATTAAGCGTAAGTCAGCATGTCATTTGCATGTAAACAAAAAAACAGTCAAGTGCAATTTAACTTTGGCTTCTCACTGGCCCACATCTTTTACAACAATAACAAAACTCAATAACTGATCGTTATTTGACAGTCACGGTTCAATTATATATTTAAGTCTTCACTGCATCCACAAAATAGAAGAGTAAGTAAAGAAAAGATTACAAATCTGATCAACTCGAACCAGTTATTATCCTTCTGAAAAAATATGCTTTTGCTGCTTAATTAAAAAGTCTTGGTTTTTATTAGAAAGTGAATAAGAGGAGATCGTATGGTCTTAAAGAAAAATGTAATTCAAGGGGCAATTTGGACGAATAACTGTATTAAAATTTTTTTCTTCCGTGGAAAGGAGTTGCGAATGGAATTAAAATCGTGAGATGCGAAAGAACGCTTATATAGTGCCAACCCTCTACCTTCTTGGGAAAATTAATCAGCTACGAGAGGCGACGAAAAGGTAACAAATACGCTCTTAGCTTTTTATGTAGAAACAGGCACCTCATCTTTTACAGTTTATATCTTCTAGTTGTGATTGTTTGTTTTTGCTTAGCAGTACTATTAATTGTAAAGTGCGAGCAGTTTTGTCTTTATTATAAGGCTTCAAATCTCTGATATAACGCTTCTGGAATCGAATTGTTCGTATTCGATTCTCCGTCCCTCTTGGGTGAAATGCATGTGACTATGATAGTAGGAGCAACTCATTTCCGGCAGTGTCATTCGCTGTATACAATTTTTTTGTTTCTGTGGTGCTTTGAAGGAACACTGTCGGAAATTGCAGCCGTTAAGGTATCCGCCCACCCTTGCAAGGTGTATTTGCTTTTCTGTTTTCATAAATAGAACCAAAATGTTCCTTCGTAATGTGTGCCCCAGAGGCTAACAGTGAAATCTCACAGGTAACAAAGCCCTTTTCACTTTCTACTTAAAGGATTTCCATAGAGATCATCATGCACTTAATTGTTTTGGCTTATCCATAGCATAAAAACTTTCAAAAAAAAACAAAAAAAAACCAAAGAATAGCATGACTCGTAATGACACCCGTGTTTACGCAGATTTTTTTCCGTCAATACTAAAATGCAAATCGTCACATCGGAAACAGCTTAACGCTGCTGCCTTCTAAATGGAATGGAACGAAAGTCGAAAGGAAACGCAACAGTGGTTTTTTCTCCTGAAGAATTCGATTTACGCTTTAAAAGGTAATAAGTCGCTCGTCATAAGGAATGTTGAATACCACACAGATAATATAGAATATAGAAATGCCAAATCCATATAAAATTCATATCAATGGCCCCACTTTAGAAGGTGGAAATCCCTGTAAAATTTTACAGGTATTAGTTGGATGGTGAGCCAGTTCTATCATGTAAAAATATGATTGGGCATTAGTTTGTATCGTTGAAATGAGATTCATTTCCGTCTGCGTTATGTACTGTACGTTTCGCCATATACATACATTGCAGAGCCAAGAACTGCTATTTTTAAATCGATCGATTACCGAGAAAACAAACAGCAAGCCCGATAACTAAAAAGGTTAGGAAGCTCGAGGGACAACTGGTGTAGAAAAAAAAAGCGTCACAATTTAGGGAAAATAACTTAAGTACACACAAAATGTAATACATTGCCATAGGAAGAAGAAATCAAAAAAGCTAGATGACGTGCAGCTAACCCAATTGTCTCCCAGTGGTGTCCCAGCATGTAAACTGAATATCGAAAACAGGAAAGTAACTTCACGGTAGCTTTCATTTGAATGGTTACACTAGAGGACTTCATCCAAAAGGGACGCAAAAGTTACAGCAACATTTATTTATTCAAGGTTTAACTCTGAAAAACGGACACGGTAAAGATCTAGGTTTAGGCCGAGCCTGTTTCCACTTGAATTTTTTCCATTTCTTATAGGCGCTAAGAAGTCAAAGTCATTAAATTTAATTAGAATAAGATCTGTAAAATCTGTAGGAGTTTGTCTTATCTCGTCCTTTTGGGATAGCAATAATTAGATTTCTTATTTATTTTGAAGCCCTTGGGAAGCATTAATCTTATCATCTCCTAGAGTTTTCGGTAAGACAAGCAAAATGTAGGAATTACCTTTCCGGTTTTCGACCCAACAATTCCTTGCTATAGCTACTGGTAGGAAAAAGTGTTATAGCAGAAATCTTATCTTTTATACCATCAAGGTAAAAACATCCTTTAATTAACAACTTTCAGCTCTGGGGAAATAAACATTGTGACGTTTGTAGGGACCAGAGTTTCTCAAAGAAGGTCCTATAAAGTTTTGTCAATAAACAAACAGGCGTTATAAGCAGCTGGCTAGAATGTTTTACTGAAAACTACACGCTTACTGTGCTGGATTTTGTTTTCAGCTGCCTTTTTTTTGGACAGTACACTTGATGACCACCTATCAAAACGTCGTCTAATGAAAAGACGTGACGTATTCGTCGTATTCATTGTTTCAATCTCACTGCATATGAGCTTTTCAAAGAGACTGGTTGCAAAGCAGTTCTACAACAAATCCAACAGACGTTGAAAAGAACTCAGAGGTTAAACTCAGGCGAAGCGTTTTTCTCCATTTCAACACAGCGCTGCGAGCAGGCACTGAGCAAAAGAAAATTATCACCTTCCCTCAGATGTAAAAGACTTCCGTTATCCTAGGCAAGCAAGGGCTCATAAAAGTTGACAATCATTTTGAGACCGGGCAAGGCTTGACTTGAGGGGCTGTTGATTTAATAGAAGTGAGAAATGAATGTGACAATCCAGAAGAGTTCTTGTCACGATAGAGACACAGTCATACACATCGTCATGATTGTCTTGGTTATGATTGGATCGATAATAGGAAACAGCATAATTTGTGTCCTCCTCGTCCGGTTTAAGACACTGCGAACAGTGCCGAATATTCTGGTGGTAAACTTAGCTGTTGTTGACATCCTCAATGCAGTCACCAACATGCCACTTATGATCATGTGGTACATCTGTAAGGTGCCCTACTTGAAGGGCCGTAGCAACTCCTGGTTCATCGTAACATGGTACGTCCTGTTCATGTACCTGACAGTGGCCAACCTCACTGTTCTCACGATGGATCGCTTCGGTGCCATTGTACATGGTTTTCGCTACCATTCATGGAAGACCATCAACAAGGCCAAAGTGGCAGTTGTTTGCGTGTGGCTTCTGGCAGCGGCCTACACGTATGGCATGTTCATGTTGGGACTCAATATCGATGTTGGTGACGCCCCAGTATTAGTGTACAGGATGCACTACTTAAAGAAGTTTGGAAGACATTTTATCATACCAGGCTATCTGGTTCCTTTCACTATCATGCTGATTTTGGGAGGGGCTATTTGGTTCACCGTGCACAACCACAGCAAGCGAATCTCGCCCTTCACCTCCAGAGCAAAACAAGTTAGAAGCGACGTGAAGACCGCCAAGACGATCGGCTTGACGTGCACTGCATTTTTCTGCATGGGCGTTTTCCCAATGCTACTGCACAACATCGCCAAAATTCACGGCTCATGGCCTCACTTTCTGGCGTTTTTCTTGACGCACTTGAACAGCATGGTGAACCCTATCATCTACTCACTTAAGACACGGAGGTAAGATCTCTAGATTTTAAAGGGAAAGTATCCCTTTTGAAATAATCAGGTTTTCCTAAATATGGGTGGTAATTTGCTGTAAGTTTCCTTATTATTTTGAAAAGGAGAAAAAGGCGCTAAAAGTGATGAAAGCAAGGGATGTAAACTTGAGAGACAAAGTCCCATCGGAAGGTAGCGTTCAACGCAGACGTCCTTAGTTCTCGTTATACGCAATCCATTCCGCCCCCAGTGCATGACAAGCCCAAAAAATGTCTGCTTTGGAGGCTGATCGGAATATTTTTTATTGTCTTTCAAGGTTCCGCACAGCGTTCTTGTTGTTAATAAAGGAACCTTGCAGCAAGTCACAGCCTCATACAGATGCAAACACTACAACCAGACATTTGACATCCAAGACGGAAGAGATCTCATCGTTTTAAGTGTTTATTGCATATACCTGACATTTTACGGAAGATTCTGAAGGGCAGCAATATTGAATAAGCTTTACCATTAGCCATTTGATGATATCCCCTGGCCAAACTGTTTTTACCAACACCGTTTACAATGTTGAATTTAACATGCTTAACTCGTTTAGCCACCTGTCGAATTTTGAACGGTGTTAAACGATATCGAATGGTGTTTGATTTGCCAATTTGATTTCCCCACTAAACATTCGATTGATCATCATTCAAGATTACTTCTATTGTTAGGTAGGAACTCGTGTTCGTTTGGCTGCCAAGTGCAACCCTGTTGATGCTGAACACTTGCACGTGCAGGAAATACTAATTTACGTAATTCAGGATCAGTCAACTGAGTGGCCAAACTTGTTACTCAAGTTTAATTCAACAGTGTTGAACAATTCTGAATCGAGATGTTCAATTCGTTTGGCCACATAACTCTACTAAGATAATAATAATAACTTCACTTAAGTGTCGTAGTATTCAGCACTGCAGTGCTAATTGAGGACGCTGTAAATAAGAGAAAGTAATGTGATAAATGGGACATAAACATTTTAAAAACCCCAACTGGTGGGAGGCTTTCCAGTTGGCTATTTACAAGCGCGGCTGAGGATTTGAACACGGGACTACCGTGAAACAAATCCAAGCGGCCAGAGAAGACCTCCGGATTACAGGTCCAGAGCTCTAACCACTCGGCCACGCCGCCTCCGAAAGATGTATTCAACAAAGTTGACTGAAATATAATCCGTTGACCGGGCCACCAGACGGACCGTAGGTCAAAGTTCATTAAGTAACGTATTTCTTGGAAAATTTTCTTGAATGAACCGTCGTAAAACGACGTCTCTATAAAGGTTGAAACAATTTCCGATAAAAACACCAACAGACACTCCCCTTCCAAACCGTCCCAGCTGAGGGCCGATTTTTCTGAAGAGAGAAAACATATCATTCTGGCATACATACCAGCTTAGCCCTTTAGAACGCTGTGAAACTAAGGCCGCTAAGGACTATACCTGATATTTGTAAATAATAGTTTTATAGCACAACCTAACTATTTACGCATTTCAGCCTCAAGTAAATAGATCTATTAAGGTCCCTCGTGGAGGCACCTACTAGAATACCAAGCTGTAACTACTCACGCTGACTTGCCTCTCCGTTTTTTGAAGGATAAAAAAAAAACATATTCTCTAAAAGTAAAGCAGGAAAATCTATCACTGACATTATATCTCGTAAATCTTATTTATTTGATTGAATGTATTTAAAGAATGCACCTTTCAGTTAAGTGCAAAACTGGACCTTTTATTCCCAAAATGGGGTGGCCTGGGGAAGCGTCCTTTTGAATATCACTGGTGGTGACACTTCGTGATCCTTTTACAAACATGTAGAGTACGATGTCGTCGTATTGTCATGACTATCAAAATCAACTAGCATGGATACAAAAATTTCATGAGTAGGGGGTTCCGTACTCGCGAGCTGTTGGCTCGCGAAGCAGCTTTTCTATAAGTCGTCGGGTAACGTTAAGTGCCTGCTCGATTGAAGAAGCTGGCCGCTGGTTAAAGCCACTGTTTTCACCCTGGTTATACCGCATCGGTAATGAAGCTTTTTATAGTTTAACTGCGATAACTGACCACCTCAGAAAAAAGTACAGGACTGGAAATGCATCGTTGAAATCAGCTGACTGATTATAGTTATGTCTGTCTCCAAGGAAAGGAGCCTAGAAATGGTAATCCCGCCAAGTTAGGAACTAATCTGTTTTGGAACTAATCGCAAAGTTTGTATGTTAAGAGGGAGACCCTTTTTAAAAAAAGAGACGTTTGTATGCGCTTTTATGGATTTTTAAAAACTTATTATTTGCTGACTTTTCAATCAAACGTTCTCAAACTTGCTTAGGCTACTAATTCTGGTTCGTTGTTCGACGTGTGAAAAGAATTGTTTGTAAAGAAGCAGGTACTATCGACAATTTTAAGAGATCACTTAAGACTTATTTATTTACTAAGACGTATAATTAATCATATTTTGCTTGTTTTTATCATTATTTTTATAATTGTTGTTTATTATTTCTTGTAATCGTGCATTCATTTTACAGTAGTATTGAGCATGAGATTATTGTGATGAAAAAACATAGGGATATGGTTTTAGTTATTTCTTTTTAACATATAATCATATCGTGGTGATAAATTAGTTATTTTTAATGCAAGATTGTAATGCGCATATGATTATATTCATAGAATATGCGCACTAAAAGTGATAAATATCATTATTATTATTAATTGAATGATTTTTGCGTTCATTTTGATTCAGTCACCTGCTCTTACTCGTTTTAAGAGTAGGGGATGACTATGTGACAGATATTTAGGAAGTGAGGCTAAAGGTTAAAGAACTGGCCGCTGCATAGCAGCCCGCGGAAATTTGGTATCATTTTTCTCAAATGAAATATTTGCTTTGGATTTTACGGCTAGTTTCGTTTTCTGTTGCTTCACGTCCTGTCACATTATTTCCGAAGTCGGGTTATTCTCTTCGTTTTTAAAGCGGTCTTGCAAAGTATCTCTTCTTCCGCGACTTTTATTTCACCATTGACTTATTCAAGCACCTGGGTTGTATTTTTCCTCACCCTCCTTCCCCCCACTTTTTCACCCCTACTTTTTCTTACGCAGAATTTTTATCCACATCTTAATTAGCATAAATCATAGTACGGTTTTTGAATGAATGTTTATTTAATTATGAGTTCAGAAACATTTCCGCAAACAATGTAATTTACTGAAAGAATGGTTCCTACACTTGTTTCGCTTTTCTTATAATCAAGAACTTTTTCTTCACATTGTCTCTTTCTACCGCAAGATGTGCAAATAAATGACATATCGGTGTACCGTATAACCGTGGGATGAACTTACCTCCTATCCCAGGAGGAAGAGAAGATTTTTTTGGGGGAGGGGGGTGGGAGTGTTGAAGTAATACGGTGGAACCCCGACTTATTCCTTGCATACGGCAGCTGCACCCGAAGTACGAGCAGCAGTCAAAATCGTGATGTTCTGCGAATGCACTGTGCATGAGCAATGAACTGGGTTCTTGCTCCAGTATGGTGCAGTTTGTAAGCAAAAAGCAAGAGTTAACTGCGACGGAAGGGTAGTTTGATTTGACTTTGTTGAAAAATACTTTTTTCCCTCTTGTATATGTTTTTCTTAAACTTTTACATCAAGGGGTTTGGTGCGCTTGCAACAAAAGAGAAATTAAGTATGAAGACCGAAGTCGCAAGCATCTGATTTTTGTGTGGCTAATGTGTTGGATTAACACTGCACATCGATTAAAGGGTACTAAGAGCGACAACACGGAGCCTAAAGCCGTAACATGGCGCTAGAATTTTATTCCCTATATCAGAAGAGTTCACTGAGCTGCTCTACTAACAGCGGACCCCACTAGACAAACAGAAACACCATCCTCATCACTACAAAAGCAACTAATTCCAGCAAGACTTTTTTGCTGTTTTGCATGCTATGGAAAACAGAAGTTCAAGTGACGTTAGCATCGATACAAGTTTTTCGGCGTTACGAGTGCCTGCTTACAAAGAAAAAATTTTACTCGACTTGTTTATGTTTTAAGCGGTGGGAATCAAAGTCACGTTGATACAAGCTTAATGCAATATCCACCCAGGGGATAAGCGTATAAACAGCCTGATCATAAATTTGTTCATCGGTTTCTGAAGTACAGCTTTATCTTAGAGCCACCTGTGATTATCAGTTCTTTATTTTTGCAAAGAATCCGACTTTATGCAGAGCTGTGTATTATATTTCGTATTATATTTCTTGTGGTGTATTTGGCCAGCGGCCAATAGACATTGGGCATGCGCACCTATGGATCATTCCGAAAACGTGTTCATTCGAATCAAAGACATGACAGTGGCGACGAGATAAAAATTTGAGAAATTATGACCACTATTGGGAAGATAGAGAGTTTTGATGACACAAACGAGAACTGGGAAACCTATGTGGAACGAGTAGAACAGTTTTTCTTGGCAAACAACATCGATGATGACCATAAAGTACCGACCTTGTTGAGCTTGATCGGCGGGAAGACCTACGCTCTGCTGAGGGATCTTCTTGCACCGGAGAAGCCAGCTACCAAGTCTTTTCAACAGATAGTTACCACTCTCCAGGAGCATTTGAGCCCGAAGCCCTTGGAAATTGCGGAAAGATTTCGTTTCTACAAGAGAAACCAGCATGAAGGAGAAAGTATTTTGTCTTACGTGGCCGAGCTAAGGAAGCTTGCAACACACTGCAATTTTGGCGGAAATCTAAACGAAGCGCTACGAGATAGACTGGTCTGTGGACTTCGAAATATGCAGATTCAAAAGCGATTGCTCTCAGAAGCCAAACTGAAGTATTCCAAAGCGGTGGAGATTGCTGTAGCAATGGAAACTGCCATCCGCGATGCTTCCGAATTACAAAGCGAGCTCAACCCAGTCCCTCACGTTGACAAGTTGACTGAAAGCAACAAAGCAACAGCAGCGAAACCGGTGACCACTCGCTATTGTTATCGCTGTGGGGGAAACACGCACATGACACACAATTGTTTCTACAAAGATCAAATCTGCCACCATTGTGGAAAACAAGGACATATCCAGCGAGTTTGTCGTTCCAAACAGCAAGGCAAGCCTAAACAAGCAGCGAAAACCCCAGAGGTACATGCTGTTGATGTTGATGTTGATGTTAATGTTGATGCTTATGATGATGTCTTAGCCACTCTAGAGGTACACAATGTGAGTAAACAGAACAATGATATTATTTGGGTGGATTTGAATGTTGATGGCAAACCACTTAAAATGGAACTGGACACAGGTTCGGCTGTGTCGATCATTTCGTTTGATCTCTATCAGCAGAAATTCAACGATAATCCCTTACATGAAACTGGACTGTTCTTGAAAACCTACACTGGGGAAAACATTACCCCAGTGGGAGTGCTCAAAGTAAACGTGGACTACCACAACCAAAGAGAATTGCTGGATCTGTATGTCGTCAAGAGTAAGGGTCCTGTTTTGATGGGAAGAGATTGGTTACGAAAGATACGCCTAGACTGGTGTTCTATCAAGTCACTGCAAGCTCCAACAGCTATTTTAAGTCCTAAAGAGCGTTTGGACACTATGCTAGACAAGTACTCGGATGTCTTTGAAGATAAACTGGGCACATTTACAACAGCCAAAGCGAAGTTAACTCTTAAAGAGGACAGCCAACCACGCTTTCTCAAGGCTAGACAAATGCCGTATGCGCTAAAGCCGAAGGTGGAGGAGGAATTGCGAAGACTCCAGAATGAAGGTATCCTCAATAAAGTGGAGTGGAGCGAATGGGCCACCCCTATTGTGCCTGTCCCTAAGAAAGATGGTTCCGTTAGACTTTGTGGTGATTACAAGGTCACAGTGAATCCAGAACTACAAGCAGAGCAGTACCCTCTACCTCGCATTGAAGACATCTTTGCAAACCTTGCTGGTGGACAGAAATTCTCAAAGATTGACCTCCGTCAAGCTTATCACCAATTAGAGATGGAAGAAGATTCAAAGAAATACCTCACTATCAACACCCATATGGGACTGTTTCAGTACAACCGACTAGTGTTTGGCATCACCTCTGCACCTGCTATCTGGCAGCGTACCATTGATCAAGTGTTAGAGGGAACGTCTGGCACAAGCTGTATCCTTGATGACATGATCATCACTGGAAAGAATGATGAAGAGCATCTGGCTAACCTAGAAGAAGTTTTACGTCGTTTGCAAGTTCATGGTTTAAGAGCAAACAAGGCAAAGTGTGAGTTTTTCAAGGAGAAGATAACCTTCTGTGGACATGATATTGACCGTCATGGTCTCCACAAGTCACCAGAGAAAGTAGAAGCGGTTTTGAAAGCGCCCCGTCCACGCAATGTAGCTGAAGTTCGATCATTCCTCGGGCTAGTCAACTACTACAACAGATTCTTTCCCAATCTGTCAACAGTAGTACACCCCTTGAATCAGTTGTTAGAGAGCAACCATCAATGGAAATGGACGGAACAATGCGAAACAGCATTCCACAACGTGAAAGAAATGATCACCTCAGAGCAAGTGTTAACACATTATGATCCCAAACTGCCCCTAAGGCTTGCTTGTGATGCATCCCCTGTGGGAATTGGTGCCGTGTTATCCCACGTGATGAATGATGGAACTGAGCGACCCATTGCTTTTGCTTCCAGGACACTCACAAAGACTGAGCAAGGGTATGCACAGATTGATAAAGAAGCTTTGGCAATAGTCTGGGGAGTCAAGAAGTTCCATGTGTATGTGTTTGGCCGATCTTTCACACTGTACACAGATCATCAGCCGTTAACATCCATTTTTCATCCACATAAGAGCATTCCAGTGGTTACAGCAGCCAGACTTCAGCGCTATGCATTATTCCTGTCTGGTTATGACTACAAAATTGAGTACAAGAACACTAAAGTGCATAGCAATGCAGATGGACTTTCCCGGTTGCCACTTAAAACTGAAGAGAGAGCAGCAGAAGAAGTTGTAGATCCAGTGAATGTCTTCAATATGATGCAGTTTGAGCCATTACCAATCACAGTTGACGACGTTAGAAGAGAAACCCAAAGAGACCCTGTACTGAGTCAAGTACATGAGATGGTCACTAAAGGATGGCTTAACAGCCATGTTCCTGCACTCGACCCCTTCTATGCTCGCAGGAATGAAATAACAGTACATTCAGGCTGTTTAATGTGGGGAATCAGAGTCATAGTCCCCCCCAAACTTCGTCCACAAGTACTTGAAGAACTGCATCAAGGACATTTGGGAGTAGTGAAGATGAAGTCCATAGCAAGAAGCTACATTTGGTGGCCAGGAATCGACAAGGAAATTGAAGAAACCGCGAAGTCCTGCTCGGGTTGCCAGCTAATGCAGGCGGAGCCTAGTACCGCACCCGTACATCCCTGGGAATGGCCATCGTCACCCTGGCAGCGAATCCATATTGATTTTGCCGGCCCTTTCCTTGGCTGCATGTTCTTGATTGTCGTGGATGCTCATTCTAGATGGTTGGAAATAGAGAAAATGAACACCACCACCTCAGCGAAAACCATTGAGAAACTCCAGAACTTATTCGCCAGATATGGTGTTCCAGCCCAGTTAGTGAGTGACAATGGACCGCAGTTTAAATCCGAAGAGTTCCAGCTGTTTCTCAAGAGAAATGGAATCAAACACATCACATCAGCACCATACCACCCTGCCAGCAATGGTCTAGCTGAGCGCTGTGTGCAGAGTTTCAAATCAGCCATGAAAAGTGAAACAGAAGTTAAACCTTTGAACATTAAGTTGGCAACATTCCTGCTAGCTTACAGAAACACCCCCCATTCAACCACGGGAGAACCGCCCTCTCAGCTATTTTTGGGAAGACGATTACGCACTCGACTGGACCTGCTGAGACCAGATCTTCGCATGAAGATAAGCAACCGCCAGATAGACCAAACCATCACGAAGGGTGGTGCTGTAACCAGAGAATTCTCCATTGGCCAGAGAGTGATAGCACGAAATTACACTGGTAGTACAAAGTGGGTACCTGGCATCATCCGAACACAACTTGGGCCTCTATCTTATGAAGTAGAAGTCAAACCTGGCTTAGTGTGGCGTCGACACACAGATCAATTGCGAGATTCTAGAATTCCATTGACAACAAACAGTACCCCTATTATCCAGACCTCAGAACATCCAATCCAGATTGAGAGTCATGGAGACCCAGTGGTTGAAGCCACTGAGCAGACAGCAGCCGGCACCATGGAGGCTGATGTTCCACCGCCAAGCCCAGCAGCTGACCGTACAGCTAGCAGTCCACCAACTCTGAGTGAGCCTGTCCCGGGAAGACGATATCCTGTCCGAGTGCGGAAACCCCCAGCAAGGCTGGATTTATGAACTTTAAGCTGACATTTAGACTGTGCTTATTTCAATAAGCATGTTGTGTTTGATTTAAATTTTCTGAACTTTCGTAGTTACGTTAGTGCACTAGCTAGGGGGGAGGAGTTGTGGTGTATTTGGCCAGCGGCCAATAGACATTGGGCATGCGCACCTATGGATCATTCCGAAAACGTGTTCATTCGAATCAAAGACATGACATTTCTAAATTTCTTTCGATGCTGCAGACTGATGCAGCACTGATGTGATCTGCATTTTGCTCATTTAAAATTACTTTCACTTCTCCTCGCCTAGTGGTGACCATAGCTGACCACCAGAGTTCTCGTAGCTAGGTGGTTAGAGCATCCGGCTAGTGTACGGAAGGTCGTGGGTTCAAATCCCATCTGGAACTCAGAATTTTTTCTGAGTTTCCTCTCTCCACACATCATTCTATTTTCACTTCTCCTCTTGCCTGAATTTTAGAGTTGTTCTCGCCTTTGCTCCTTTTTATTAAAACAATAGAATCTTCTGGAAATTTCGTGAAAATAACACATTTCCTCTCTTTCTTTCTGTCTATAAAAGTCGATTGATTGCAAGTTTGATTGTAATCAGTATTCAATAAATAAACCCCTTCCAGCGACTGGTATATCGGAGGATAATGGCCGAGGCTGA
Source organism: Siderastrea radians (assembly GCA_964017195.1). Classification (NCBI taxonomy): domain Eukaryota; kingdom Metazoa; phylum Cnidaria; class Anthozoa; order Scleractinia; family Rhizangiidae; genus Siderastrea; species Siderastrea radians. The sequence goes on from OZ024888.1 coordinate 44,272,969, forward strand.
CGTGAAGGAAACCCTTATTGTGAACAACCTTATCTACATAACAGAGTGGCTTACTAGTCAGCGTTAATTTCAAAAGTCATTTGTATTTGCCGCAGTTTGCTTTACTTCGCTCAAGAGAAGTTAAGCATTCATTTAGAATAACCAATGACTAAAAAATGACGAGAGATAAACACAACGAACACTACACGTAACCTTTGTTGTCTCATTAGTCGTCTACAAAAAGAAGGCCAGGGGAGGGGGGTGCTTACTCAAGGGGAGGCGCTTATTTCAAATTTACGATAAGGCTGAGGGCACTTTTGTTTTGAGCGGAACCTCATATTAACACCGCGACACCAAAATAACTATCATTTTAAAATGGCCTCATCCAACTGACATTATAAGACATTAACAAAGCCAGCATAGTTTGGGGGCTAGCATTAAAATCCAGAAAACAAAATAAGATTTTTGATGCAGATTGAACTGCAACCATTTCATGTCCAATTTACTAGATCAATATTAATATGGTTTTCATCATGGTCGGCGAAAATATAATTTTACTAGAAAAAGCCATATGTCAACTTTTGTACAAAAATCTGCCTCAAACTGAAGTTTAAAAAAAAGTTATTCATATTCAAAGAAAATTTGAGATTTATTGGGTGGAAAGAAGAGAGCAGTTGCATTAATTATTTTCTTATTTTTCCTCACTTGACTGTGAATATTTCACTATTTATAAGTTTCAGTGAGCTCATTCAGTGTCCCAGTGTTCAACTGTTTCATTTAGAGCATAAATTCATAGTTTCCGAAATCGTGAAAACATGAATTATGGTTAATTTCCTTCAGCCATGTTTCACACTTTCCATCTTGCAGGTCATAACCTAAAGTAAAGGGAAGAATAAATCAAAACGTGCCAGTAAGGAAGTTAATGCATTTGATATCACAGAAAATACAATACAGAATCACTAGGATATACAGTAGTCTGCATTCTTTTGATTCACAGGAATGAAAGGGATATCATGAAGGGATAGCCAGTGCACTTAAAACAACTGTTTTTTCATTTTCTAAAATATAAATTGCAAATTTAGACTAACGCATAACAGAAGTGGTAATGGTTCATACATTAGTGAGCTGCTTCGGCCGGACAGGCGATAAAAGACTAAGCTTATTTAGTATTATTACAACAACAATGGTAGTAACCATTAACATATCAAAAGCTTTATGATAAAAGCCATTTTCGTAAGCGACCAGCTCTAGTTTTAAGCACTTGTCTGAATTGCCAAGGTGGTCGTTTACGAGAGCTTCGACTGTATTCTTTCTGTTATCAAAAATTGATGTTTTTGAGGATTGACACTTCTTCCTATCCCAGTCTGTGTGCCCTTTCCCAGGACACAGATCACCTTCAATTGCTTTCAATTCAATGTAAATCGAACATGGCGTGAGCACTGCAGTCTATGAATCACGTTACAAACAAGACGTATAGGGCAACTCATTGTTGCATCTTCAAAAGCACAGCACTATTGTGAAGACGTCTTGCACTACAACGAAAATATCACCAAATACAAACAAACTTTATGTAGATTTCAAAAAATTTTTACGTACCTTCTTTCTTTAGATGTTTGGCAACTGGTCAGGCAAATTTGTGCGCTGAGTCACTCCTAATTCAATCGTTTCACGTCTAAATCGCATGCTATACTTCAACAGACGCCATTTTTAGCCAATGACGTCACGAAAGTGACGTCAGTGACTATTGTCATCAAAGCCGAAAAGAACAGCGCTGTGCGACGGTATTTGTCTTCAATCTGCCGAGGGTTGTATTCTCTGAGATGTTGGGTAAGGGTGTGCCACCAGGACACTGAAACTGCTAACCTTATCAGCGGTTCATGCCCACACAGCTTATACTATGGGAGTACGACCGCCGGGCTTAACAAGACGGACGCGCCAATTTGAGATAATGTCGTGGCCGCAACGAACCAACTAGACGTAATGTGTTCTGCTGCGAAGCAGAAACACTTTGTAAATAACTTGTGAAGAAAATCGAAAGTACCGTAATTTCCGGCCGGTTACCCGCATGAAAACTTTCTATCGCACGTATCGAATCATCGGCTATTTCATGGAGCTAACTTTACTCTCAAATTACAATAAAAACAGCGAAAACAATATATATTTACAGTTACAACACTCAGCGCATTCCGCTCATTATTTAGAAATGATTATTATTGGAATCAAAATTCCATTTTCAAATTGAAGATTGAAATCTTTCAACGGTAGACTCATTCGAAGTAACAAATGGTGAGTGCATTGTTACTTACGTAAGCCAAAAGGTCACACACGAAATATGAAACCGTTGGCGACTGTTGGTTTCAGTCGGTTTGATATTACGGGGATTTTTCTCAATTTTCAGGAACATTTCTTGTTCATTTACAGCACACTTGTGTTTAAGAAACATTCTTCGCAGTTTTATAACAGCAGTCTGCTTCTGCACGCGTAAAAGTACTTGCGATTAATATTTTGTTAAGCAAACACAAATCAGATCAGACACAACAAGCTGCCAGCAGTCTGCTACTTGCACGTGAACATTCGCCTGATGTCAATAATAAACCAATTAACATTCCTTATTTGGAACAAGGCTACCGTTGGAACATTACAATATTCAATTTGAAAGTAGCATTTTGATTCCAATAATGTAATCCGTTCCCGATTAATGAAAGTCATTCCCAAATAATAAGCGGAATGCTCTGAGTATTTCGACTGTAAAGCCCGAGTTTATAACGGTAGTGAAAAGCCTCGAGTAAAACAGCATAAATACTTCGGGTTTATCTCTAGCTAACAGCGAATTTAAAATTTTCAGTGGGATTTTGCGTGCGTAAACAAGTAACAAATTGAAAGTAAAATCGGAATTTGCGAGGGCTTGTTCCTAGCTATTCCTAAAACTGAAAACATGAATCAAAGTAGTATTAAAAATCCAAGTTACAGTGGTGATCAAGGAATTAACTTTAAAGTAAAGCGTAACGCGTATATTGAACCAACTTGCATAGTTGACATCTGCCTTTAATTTGAACCTACGGAATGTAACGCAATAATCTCGTTCCCAGATCTCGCGGGTGGGCGAAGCCGAAGGCGAGATCTGGTCAAATCCGATTTGTACCACGTGATTGCCTGTCAGGAATGTGGCAGGCAAGTCAATAGCGCATGCCCGAGACAATTCTAAGAAAATGGCAATCAAATGAATAACCAACGCTTAACCAAATGAATAACGAATGCTTAACCAATCTCGTCTTTCCTGGAATGATATCTAGCAAAGTATTTTACTAAAGAATAAAGCAGAAGGCAATCATCAAAGCTCAGTTCGGGTAAATAATATTTTATTTGATTAAGTGTTCATTCGGCGGCTACATGCAATGACTAGACATGTCTAGGTGTTAGGCAAATTTGATCGGGTCACGTAAATATTCTTACGGTGGATTCTTAAGGCGGAACATCGTTATTCGTTAGAAATAGCCTTATAATGCTATGAAGAACTGAGAAGAAATCTTCTTGACTTTTGAGGCCGACTGTAAACAACGAAATGTCCCAAGAATGCATATATTATGATTGCGTGCACAATGTCTAATTTGCATAAAAACAGACATTGAATTTCCTAGAGGCCCTGAGAAGCCTCGCAACGCACGTTCAAATTTTAGCGCTGTGACAGCCATGTTTTGAAACAGCCAATCAAAAAAATCGAATTTTCTTACTTGACCAGATCTCGCCTTCGGCTTCGCCCAACCGCGAGATCTGGGAACGAGATTAGTAACGCAACGCTTAAAACACCTCCAACCGAACGCATTAACAACAACAGATATGTGACCAAGCATTCTAATAGAGACCTATTGAACCTACTGGAAAGCGAGCAGGTTTTGTAAGAGCGAGCTGAATTGAACGTTTTCGTACTGTTCGAAGGCAAAGCAAACGAAATTTATTCCGCTGTAGGTTGAGACCCAAAATAAACACGTGAGCTAAAAATAACTTTGTGCCATGGGAAATTTACAAATGTAAACATGCTTTGGTCGATGTGCGAAGCAAAAAGACGAAAATTATTATAGCGGACTTGGCTGCAAAGCGAGCAACTTCAATCTATAGGGGAAATAAATATAGTTGCAAAACTATTTCAGTCGTATTTCACTAGTTCGAACCCATTTCGAACGAAAATTTTGTGGATACAAGAAGCGTACATTTGATGACAGACTGTTTTGACAATACGTAGAACGAACGTGGGTGGTTGACTGAAACGTCCGGCTGAAAACCAACAAATTAAACAACGTAATGCGAGTCGCATGTCACGCAAATTACGCAGAGCGTCAAAACGGCACAAAAAAGGCACAGTAAAACGTAACCACAAGGCTACATTAATCTGGTAAGGTCATAATATGCTCAAAGCTAATTTTGACAATAACTGAGCGAATTCTCCCGCGCTGATTGGCTAATTTTTATTGTCAATAAGAGCACAGACGGATGAAACAGGTAAAGCTGATGCAATCAGCAAAAGTCTTGTCAAACTTTTCAGCGTTGCATTCTTGATGAAGCGAGAATTGACCACAAATCAAGTAGTCTTCAATGAGGAAATGTTTGTTGTAAGTTTGTTGTTTGTTGCTTGTTGACAGTGCTATGACGAAATTTATCAGCAGTAAGAGGACAGACGCATTAAAAACTGACATCAATTTTTTAATTGGTTAGTTTCAATACACTCAGGAATTCGCTCGAGAGAAATAAAAAAGGTTAATGTAGAAAAATAAGCAAAACTTTCAACAACCTGTGAACCTTATCAGTGTCACTGAAGTTAAGATCGGTGCAAAGAAAATCAAAACAATCAGTACACAGACAGTCAAAACATCTGCGAATTTATAGGCCCGATTTAAACGCTACAACTTGTCCACTTTTATGATAAATGATTTGTACAGATCGAAAATTTAAAGAGCCAGTGTCACCCAAAGCGCTTTGCGCGCTTGTGTTTTTGTTTTGAAATAGCCTTTTGCGTTTGGCTGGCGCGTTTGCCGGACTTTTCGCAAATTGTACCTTGCAAACTGGCCTTTCAGTGAGCTGATATGAACAATAGTAACCTCTAAAAATAGAAATATCTTCATCGCTAGATGTTACTGGAGAAAACAACTCAAGATCTGAATTTGTAGTCAACGCGTATGGAGCTATTATAACAACCGATCGATTGATCGATCGATCGATCTCGATGTACGTAAAACCAGAGCAGCCACTTCCACTCGATATAAAACTAAAACAAAAACAAATAGTAAGAATATTGACGTCTTCATCGCTAGATGTCACTGGAGAAAAGTACTCAAGATCTGACTTCGCAGTCAATGCGTGTACATGAATATATTACAGTCCGATCGATTGATCGCGCGATCGATCGCATCGATCACAAAACCAGAATAGTTACTTACACTTTATGTAAACATAAAACATAAACAGAGAGTGAACACAAGGAATAATTAAGCTAATTAAGCTAATTAAGCTGTTATTTTGTGACCACGATGTGAATTAACGTTCCTTCTGTTTTCATCCGGCAACGAACGTAGCACTATTTCGGCGAACGCACTGTCAGTACTGTTGCTGAAACCCGCAGTTGTTTTTCTTTCTCTCCGCTACTGATAGCCGGACTCCTTCAGCCGTACAACTTTGGCAGAGCGCGGAAGACTCGGCCTTCTCCTCAGCTTTCCTGAACCCTACGAAGCATCCAATTTAAAGATCTCCATCTCCACCGCCAAAACACTTCAGAATTCGGAAATATGGAACGAAATCGATGCGACAGCACTTAAATGTCAAGTCAAAATTCACACTAGTGCTTTCGGATCGCTAACGGCAGCGACGGAAGAAGATACAAATCAGACTTGACAACAATCAAGAAAATGGCGGATTTTTCATATATGAAAATTGCACCTCGGGGCGCAAAGCACTTTGGGTGACACTGGCTCTTTAAGTTCCCATGATGCCAGTGACTAAAATAACTGATCATCTAGTTGTTCTGTTTAGGTTTTATAATTGAAAATTAAACAAGACTTACCAGTAAGTTGAGGTTTGATGATAATTCTGCCAAATCATTAGGAGTACAGAAGGGTTAACATGAGATGCGCACGCACCGCCGCGGGTCAGTTTTTAAAGACATTTTGTGATCACCTAGCACAGCGTGACCAGCAAAGGAAAAATATGCAGGGTGGGTACATATAAGGGTGCTACGGGCATGTTAACCTTCTGTACTCCTAATGATTTGGTAGAATTATCATCAAACTTCAACTTACAGGTAAGTCGTTTAATTTTCAATTCTACCAAATCATTACGTACATCCGGGTTACCATGAGATTTTAAAGCAGTGAGCACAAAATGACAAGGCACCCAAACAAACAAGCCGAAAATCAGCTAAGAACAAACATTTTAATCCCACACAGCAGCAAAATACAATGTATAGCAAAGTATTCATCTACTCAAGAACTGACAAGCTCATCTGGTTTGTTAAAGCAACTGGCTTGTTGAAAAACTTACGAAATGTGGACTTTTCAGTCCAACCAGCTGTAGCAAGAATAACATCAGTGGAAACAGATGCAATAGCTTTACTCATTGAAGCACATCTAGTGCTATGGACAGAAAACAGCTCTGTATCAATGCCTGCCTGGCCTAACATTGTTTTGATCCAGCGCCCAATAGTGGACGAGATTACTGCCCTATATAGTTTGATGTATGACACAAGTAATCTAATCGAATTTCTTAAATTCTCAGTAGCCTTAAGGTAGTAATTTAATGCTTCATACACACACAGTTCCTTAACAGGATACTTGTACAGACGGACATTCCCAAATACTTTCCCAGGTCTGTCCTGCTTAAGATGATCTGTTAAGGCAAAATCAAGTAAAGCATTCTCCATTCCTCTGCATGTACTTCTCTGACATATCCAAAAATGTCAAAGTCTGACACCTTTGTCCTGTAGTAAAAGCAATTAACTGACTGAGTTGTCCACTTCGGGATTATCAAAATTCCTGTTGCCCGGTCTTGGATTATTTTTTTTTCACACATCTGGAAATAAGACAAAACGGGGAAAATGCATAAAAGAAAAACTGCGACCAGTCAACAGTGAAGGCATCCACAAACTTTGCCATTAGATACAGTTTCCACGAGACGTAGGTCTCCACTTGTGCATTAAGTCTACTAGCAAAAAAATCTATGACTGGTTGCCCAAACAAAGCAACAATTCTCTTAAATAAATAAACTGAAAGCATCCCTTCAAGGTCTAATTTTAAATCTTGAGATAGCTGATCAGCATCAACACTGGAATATGGCTGCTGATAACCAAATGTTTCTAGCAATGGCCCAATTCCAAATTTCCTGTGTAAAGGAGTTGCATTCTAATGGCTTGCACCCCCTCCCCCTACTTCCATGGCATTGATATAAGAAACAGCAGTAGTATTATCAGTCATGACCCTAACATGAATGTCACTTCTGTTGTTAAACAAAGATGACAATGCAAGTTTAACAGCTAAAAGTTCTAAGCAATTAATGTGCCTGGTAGATTCTGACTTAGACCATATGCCACAGGTGTTAACACCATGTTCAATTTGTACACCCCAGCCTGTTTTAGACGCATCAGTGTAAATTACTACGTATGGGCTGGATTGGTGGATTTTCTTTGAGAGGACAAGAGAACCAGCAACAAACCTCACTCAAACTATCACTAGACAGTGTCATAAGTGCATCAAAATTCCCTTGATTCAATTTTAAATTTCTCTCTTTATCGACCTCAATCTGGCGATAATGAAGAGGGCCAAACTGTACGCCAGGGAAGCTTGAGACTAGGGTCCCAAGAAAAGATGCAACCTCACGAATAGTGAACTGCTTATTTGGGTGAGAAAACTTTTGACACAACTGCAAGATTTTATCATCTTTCTTAGACGTCAAAGTCACTATCATACGAATAGAGTCCAAAACGAATCCTAGAAACTCTAAAGTCTGTGTTGGTATGATAACTGATTTTTCAGGATGAACTTTAAAACCTAAGCTGATAATGAGCTGCACAGCACGTAAAGTGGCTAACTCACATTCCTTATAACTGTCTTTAAGATAGAAAGAATCATCAATATAGCCTAGGCAAGTGTGACCAAACTGACTTCTTAGGTAAGCAAAGACAGGTTTCGTGACTTTGGTAAAAACCCTAGGACTACTAGACAAGCCCAGAGGTAAACTAGTGAAAGCATACAACTGGTCTCTCCAAATAAATTTTAAATATTTCTGGTGTTTTAATGCAACAGGGATAGAATAATACGTGTCCTTAATGTCAATAGATGTCATGAAGCAAGAAGCCGGTATAAGCTTGATGGCTGTGTCTAATGTGTCCATCTTAAAATGGTGATAAGATACTGACTCATTCAATCTCCTAAGGTTAAATATAACCCTGTGAGACCTATCTCTCTAGGGCCGTGTAAAAATAGGTAATATCACCTGGCCATCTTCAAATGAAGAAAGCCTAATTATTCCTTTCTGAAGGAATTTTTCTATCTCATCGTCAATAATAGTTTGTGCAACTTCAGTAAATGAGGAATGTGGTCTGGTGGCACTAAAAAGAGGCTCAGGTTCAAAGTCAAATTCAATATGACAGTGAGTGACTGCATCCAAGATAAATGGATCAGATGTGATTTCCTCCCACATATGGAGAGAGTCTTGCAGACTCCCGGCCTTAAAGGGTGTCTGGTTTGCAATAATAGTAGCAACAGAACTTTGACTTACCTCCTACTGGTTCTTGGTTGACGATGACTTGGGGCTTTGATGGGGCGTGCTTGGCCCCGGCCTCGCACTTAAAAAAGAACTAGCAGACCTGAAATCTCTTTCCCTAAAAGGACTATGGCTAAAACGGCCACGACCACGCATACCTCTACCACCTGGCACCTTGTACGGTTCCATGCGCTGCTTGGGAGTCACCTTGTTACTGAGCTTGTTTGATTTAGTCAGCTCTTCCACCTCCTTGTTAAGGTGATCACCAAAAAGAAAGGTTGATATGGTAGTGGACGGATTGCACAGTGAGGCATATTGCTTGTTCAGGTCAGGGCAAATGAGTTCTCTACGTTTCAGGTTGGGATCTCTGTTTGCTGACAACAAAAGGACTGCTGTATGAGTAAGAGCATTCTTTTGTTCCCCACTTGAACTATTGCACATCTGGAGAACTGCATAAAGGCCTGATATTAGCAGGGACTGTGCCTTCTGGATTGCAGAATCAGTGTTTCTTGTTTCTTGACGTATAACTGCTGCCAAATTTGCTTGTTAATTTAGGTTAGTGCGATTTTCTCGCCTGAGGTATTTGGCCTGTACCTCACTTAACTATTCCTTTGGAAGCTTCTCATTAAGCAGACTCTTGACTATCTCAGCCAAGTTTGCACCAATAGCAGGAGATCGGTTTTCTCCGTAACACTGAATTCTTTTGCAAGTGACTTAAAGGAGTCACTGTTTATTCCCTCGTCACTGACAGGTTTCTTTGGTTGAAAGAATTCATCAATTTTTCCTGCAACTGCAGAATCTGTTTTGTCTTCTGAGTTGGCCTCTGTACCGGGTTGAGCATCCTCAGACTCAACTTCAACACTTTCGAAATCCATATATACTTGGTCAAAAGACCCTTTCACTTGGGCCAAAATGTCTTGTTTGGCACCATCTAGAAGTTCGGCAAACATGGCCTCCAATTCTGCTATTGACGGAAAACCGGATCGGCCTGGCTGATCCATAATATCGGCCTTGGCCTCTTCACCCATCGTCTGTAACACAGAAAGAAGAGATGTAAGATGAGACTATCTGTAATTCAAGATGGTGGACACATCCACCACGTGGTTTGAAGCCGATTTAAATATACGGCTTTATCTTGCTTACAAACTCGTTGTAACGAAAATAAATAATAGGCTTATAAACCCAGTAACCTCTTAAAGAGTGACTAGGTGTAAACCGCGTTATACCTCGGTGTTTCGACTGAGGACACGTCCTGCGGTCTGATCGTTCGACAAGTTTGTCCATTTGAGCAACGTGACGCGTCACAAAACTCGAGAAAATTTAGGTCCTAAGACCCAAAGAAATGGTGGAACACGTCCACTGCAGACAAAATACAAAACAACAAAAAATAGGTAAACTTACCTAGTCAAATAGTGGTTGAGTAACCGATAAACGCGAGAGCAATCAACAACACGTCTGAACCCACGGCGATCGATCAGTGCACTGACTCGCGGCGGTGCTTGCGCATCTCATGGTAACCCAGATGTATGTAATGATTTGGTAGAATCAATGCTTGGCTGCTTGCACGATCTTAGCGCAAATGGCCAGCCGAAATTAGGCCGCAGACAAACCGTAGCGTGAAAGTAAACCGGGTCGGCAAATCCAACAAAAATTATTTTTGTGCAGTTTAAATCTTCGGCGTAAATAAACAGTAAGTAATGAAGCACCGACTTCTCGATGCCTTTGTTATTGGAGACGAGTTCAGATGATAATCGCGGCATCTTTAGTTTTGGTCCATAATCACTGAAGGTATAGCGCGGCCTTTATCTCTGCTCTACCCTCTTGCCCCATTAACTGTTGTTGCGTGCCGACGCGACGTTGTTCGGAAATATGACAAGAATTCAAACCCCAGGTACGAATTAAGGACACACAACAAAGTGCGAGCAGCTACATCAACAAAAAAGATTTATTCACAGAAACTAAAAAGAGTTATAAATTACAAAACGGCGATGCAATTAATACTTAACAGTCAATAAATTACATAATTGGCAACAGAATAGCAACAGTCTGTAACTCAGTTCTTTCAGTAAGCTTACTGGTTCCCTTGTCCTTGAGCGACGTTAAACTTGAACGTGATGCTTGAGTTTGAGCTTGAGCTTGAACTTCATTAAAATGTCATCATCATCATCATCATCATCATCATCATCATCATCATCATCATCACCTTCTACTTCTTCTTCTTCTTCTTCTTCTTCGAGCAAAAGGAACGACTATCTTACTAACAACGAATATTTATAGTTGTGAAGCGCATTACTGGAACTTTCTTTCGAGCTATTTTTAGTACATGACATAGCTGCTCACTCCTCCACAGAGGCTCCTGTTAGTATACACCAGTGAAAGAAAAATACAGGAGCGGGAGCGCTGGAGGGAAAACGGGAGCGCGTTTCTAACCAGTGCGACTGTAGGAGGCCTCTCCGGAGGAGAGAAACATAGCTGTCTGTTTTAAGCACTGCTGAGTCATGCAATTCTCGAACTTTCCAGCATTTACACTGCACGTGACTTGGCTAAATAAAGATTGATTAGTTATAACTGAGCGACGTTTCTAGAAACTAACATTTTTCTTTCACCTTTGACAAAAACTAATCCGCCATTCATAACACTGTGCACGAAAGTCAGCCTCAAAACAGCTCAGCAAGAAATGGTCAGTGCAAACATGACAGTTTTCCAGTGGAGGCATATCCAATTACACGTCTTATCCGTTTAAGCCATGCGCGGGATCTTGTGGTAGCTCACCGCCTTTCCTGTCTTTTTCAGAGTAATTTTTGCAACCAGGGACGATGCAGCTCACCATTATCGTCAAACAAGCAAAAATTCAGGTAAGTTAATATTAGACGTTAAATTTGAAGCGAAGAGCACAGAAAACGAGAGCAAGTACTGTTCCTAACCCTGTGTTCCAGCATATTTCGAAACTCTTGCGAAAAGTCTTTGACGTTGTGACGTCACATTACACTGCAGACAAAGTAACGCCACTCGTATTTTTTCCAAGATGGCAGCAATCTATTTACGTTTTCAGCCGTCTTTTAAGTAAAATATATACTTTGCTAAGAGAGATCGGTAACAAAAAAAAAAATCAAAAATTGGAAGTAGGTTGATGGGCCAAGTTAAACAAATTGTTGAGACTCATTGATTCCATCATGGCTCAGAAGAGAAATCATGAATAATACAGTTTGATTAAGTAGGTGAGCTATTAATGAGGCATGTTAGAACTTTGCTTTCATAAGAATTTCCATGGAACATGCCATCTTTAACTATGGTTATTCTTTTATGATGCTATAAATTTAACATTTAATGTGGCTATTTTAAAAGTTTAAAATAGGTATAAGCATTGCAGAGGAAACGTTATACGAAAACTGAGCGGCTGAAAGCTAATTCATTTAAACAATGCTCCTACAATGATACATCTGCCCAACAAAACCATTAACGTATCCTTGGGTTTAAGTGCTTGCTTTTTGTTTTGTTTTTTTTTCGTCGTTTTTTTCAATCTTAATGATGTACAAAGTTATATAAAATAATAACAGTCTCTCTTTATTAGGTTTCGAATTAACAAACGTTCCTTGTTAAAAAAGATAAATATGAGGTACTGTACATAAATATGAAAAGAATTTAGAAGTTTTCTGAGAGATGTCTGTAGGCTAACGTCAGGAACGTTGGAGCTACTAATTGGCTGTCTTTTAAAATTTCCAGTTAAAACATGAAAACATCACGTAAAAGTGTTTCAAAAGCCTCTTAAACGCGGAATGTATTTTTCCTCAACAACCCTGCTGAATCCAGTAATCGATGTATGAAACACATTCTGTTGGCTTGCTATCAGCGTACAAACCACATCTTTTGAGGTTTGAATATGATCGAGGTTCAAATGTGTCTTTTTTAAATCTACAGGACAAAACTTCAAGAACGTTGCTGAAATATGTGACACCGTTGCGTAAACACGACGGGAAGCACATGTTTCCTGTAGCGGACATGTGACGTTTACTCATGTTAAGTTATTGAGCTGTCAATTATTTTTCACAACTCATCGTTATTCAACAACGCAGAAACACACTTTTTTATCTTGTTAGTTGATGCAGATGGTTTGTTCCCTCGTTTGATCAGTAGCCACTGCAAGACTATTGTTATTAAGGTAAGTTATGTAAAGGAATACAATCGCGAAAAAAAGAAGGATGGCAAAGTCCCGACAAGGTTTTTTTTTTTACTTTTCTTTTTGCTCCAGTTCAGTACTAAATTCTAGCCTATAAGTACGGGGGGGGGGGGGGGGGCTGTATAGGCCCTGTGGCAGCATAATTAATTTAATTCCGGAGCGAAATTTGTCTTTTCTCCCCAAACCGAAGGTTTCTCGCTAACCTATTTTGGTGGCTAACTAATGTCACGTTTCCAAAAATATTACTTTGAAGTTATTGCATGTTTAGTTGTCATATGTTTAGTTCAGTGAAACAGGTTTTGTTTGAAATGAAAGAGACCTCAAACAGTCTGTTCGACTTACGGTGAAAAAAATTAAATCTTACTTGAAATTTTACTTGTTGGGACTCTTGCCTTATGTCATTTTTGTGGTTATGATTGCTTAGTTTTAACATCTAGGTGGCTTAAATATTAGTGAGAAAAGCTGCATGCATAATGATGATAAGCCGGGAAAACTTTGGCTTAAGCAGAAGCTTTCTCTGCAGCAACTTTTAACAGCCAACTGCTTAACACTCAGTCGCCTTTTATTAATAGGAGACTGCTTTAAAATTCGTTTGGCTTTCGTTGTCTTTAAAAAAAAAAGCCGTTAACCTTTTTTTCTCCTTTTTATAAAGAAAAAGATGCCAAATTCTCTGCTCTGTTTTAAGATTATGTTTTATCCAACGTCAAAGACAAGCAATTAAATGAAAAGTAAATAAAAATATATTTTTGCAGGTTTATTAAAAAGGCCTGCTTTTCACCACAAGTGAATATTGGTAAGGGGGGATCGTATTGTCTGAAATAGAAATATGTTACAAAGGGCAATTAGCACGGAAAACTTCACTGAAAATTTTTCCAGCATGAGGAGTCGCGAAAGTTAGTTAAATCGTGAAATACAAATCGCAAGACTCAATTGTTAGGAATGCTTCAATAAGTTTCACTATTATGGGAATATAAAGTAACTGACCTTAATTTCCCATAAAATTTTAAACCCATTAATTAATAGTATTAAGAGGTTCCTTGTTGACTTCTCCATACTTAAAAGAATACATAACACAAAAGTCATAACACACAGGCCCAAGTGTACCAGCGTATTATATTGTGAAATTAATTGAACTGTATGCAAATCATTAGGCAAGATGCCTCACATAACTGATTCACCGAAAATGTGTTCTGTGAAATATAATGAAATATACTTGTCAATTTATAATGGTGAAATGAAGTTAATCTTGTGTACCTAAGCTTTAACACAGCCCATACAAAATTTGGAAGAACCACCACCGACAGTAGTTCCAATGGTGTCACAAAAATGATATCGCACAAAAAGCAAAATAATTTATTGTTTAACTGAGAAAGTGCATCATTTCTTCAAAAATAAAAGCTCCTTTTGAATCTTAAACACAGAAAATTAGCGGTGTGATTTGAATTGCATTCTTTATGAAGCCAGAGCCATTTGCTATACTTAAAGTTGATCAAAATTACTTTAGAAAATAAGCTATTTGCATTTAACTTGACCTTTTGATCATGGGTTAAAACCACTAAGGTGTGCAAGTAGGGAAAACAATGTTTCCAGCAATGAAGATGATTTATCACATTACATTGACACAAAAAAATACAGTCTCTTAAAATATGGTGTATGTTGTTGTTGTTTGCACTTGCTGCTCTGAAAGCTGCACTTGTAGTGCCAGCTTGTGTTTTTTAAATAATAAATTTGCTTTCTGAAGTTTCAAACAGTCATGCTGTATTTACAGCACGTCGTCACTGTTCACATGCCTCTTTCTTGGCTTGGAGGTTGAGTCTGTGTGACAGACTTCATCGTGGTCGTTTGCTGGAGCTAATTTGCTCTGATCTTGACTATCAAATATATGATAGTTCAAATATATGAATTTCATATATTCATAATTTGATCTTGACTATATTCACATTGGTCTTCTGCAAAATATTTTGAAATATTTAAAAAGAATATATTCTGTGCTATTAAGGCTTAAGACATATCGTTACATCGTAATGTACAAGCCCTAACAAAACAGTCGGTTGGAAGAGTTTAACCAACAAGGGGGAATCAGCTCGTTGAGAACAACAGTCCTCTTTCTTGTGTTTAACAGTTTTCTTTACTTGTTACAACTTTCCAGTACAGCTCAGTTCTAGAATCTCTCGCTAGAGGTTCTCCGCGTTGCTTTTTATATTAGCTGGTATATGATTGACATGTTGCTGTCAAACATTCGTCAATTTCCAATGTAAGTTAACGTAATCCCTAATGTGATTGGTTAGCGAAGGAATTGGTTAGCGAAGTGATTGGTTAGCGAAGGAATTGTGTTCCTTCCCGACATTTGCTATAGACGAAATGCTTTTCGTTTGGAATTTTTGTAATGTTTTCCGAAACATCCAGCCAAAATAATTGAACGGGGAGAATATAAAAATTACAAGGAACATTTCTATCGATAAAAATTGTACATTTACAGCAAGAAGTACGTGAAATCTTAAGTTGAAGGTTGCGTACAACAACTGTGAAACAACAACATTTTGTCCTTTTCGAAGAAGAAAGGCGGTACTGCAAGTCCACGCCTTCTTCAATAAATTACTGAGTACACGTTTACAAGTTTTGGAGACATAATTAGGAATTCAGTACGTGATCCTTATACAGAAGATATTTACTCTGAATAACACCTTTAGACCAAAAAGAGTTTTCAATTATTATTATTATCTAAATAAGCTCGGCAAAAGTAATTTAAAGTAGAAATCGGCTGGTATAAATTCGGTGATAAACACGGTGCAGGTTTACCAAAAACGACAAAAAGAAACAAGAAGAAAACTATTTCCAGGCTAATACCAGAGAAAGTTGAACTATGGGTCAAACCAGCAAAAAAACAACGTGGTTTTAATGTAAATAATCTAGAAAAAACCAATTAGCAGAAATACTTTACTTAAAAGTACGTTTCCGAGAGACAACTTAAAACAGAACACCCGCTTACACCAAATTTACACCAGGAGAAAACAGCGTTTGGTCAGAGTTAAGATCAGTACTAAGTAAATTGCACAATTGGGAGGAAGAACCGTTAAACTTTTTAAATATTTTATCCCCTAATATAGAATATTCACCATCAATAAGACATACACTGTATGGTTTCCCAACACCAAATAAAACTCCCTTAACCGTTTCAACTCAAAATAAATGCGCTAATAAATATTTTTCATCGCTGACGATTTTTATCATTTAACACAGTTAGCAGAAAGCATTTTTTTGGTAAATCGAAACACCCTTCACTAAAATGCTTAGATGCTATGTATGAAGGGGCATATGTCAATTAAATTCAACAAATTTATTCCTCGCGAAGCGAGGTTTATAAATTTGTCGCGTGGGGATCGCGCGAGGATCGCTTAGGGCGATCAAATCTCGATCTGCCTATATTTTTTCCGAAGGTGTCCGCGAAGTTGCCTAGCAACAAAACCAAATCGCGACCGCTGACAGTTGCGCACTCTCGTGTTTCTCCATTTCTTGCTTGCTTCGCTGCGTACATTTGCGTGTTGACATGTTTATTCATCATCTGTGAACAAGCTACCGGACGGGTAGAGAACATCGTTTACCGGTAATAGCCTAGCGAAGACTAAAGTCGTCAGCAGGACACAAACAGGAGACTGGAATACCACCGGCGAGAAATCTTAGAACATAGACAACATAGTTTAAATTTAGAGTAATAGCACAGCGCTACTACAAAACGAGATTTCCCAACAACGCTAGAATTGATACGAGGTCTTCGAAATTATAACTCAGTCACACCGATTGAATAATGAGAATGAACTCAGCGGCTTCAAACTCTTCGAGGAAATGTGTGCTGAAACCGATCAGGACCGGCGACACCGACTAGAAGTGCTTCGACAAAATGATTTTGTTAGAAGCAACGAGAGGCGACAAAAATACTCGATCATCAAAACACTTTTGCTAGAATACCTTTCTGACGGATGGTGACTGAACGGATTGGCTCAAAACTATTTCCTCTCTCTACCATTATCTTGACTCTTGAAGCAACGTTGTTGGGTAAAAAGCATAAATCATTGACGATGCGACCCAATGGTGCTCTGGGGAGCGTGAAAACTTGCCTCTATTCTTAGACACGTACACATTTATAATAACACAGCATGCCTTAATTTACTTTTTAAATTATCTTGGAAAGAAAATATTTTGAATATCAAGAAACGAAACCCAGTAACAAACTTGCCCCTGTCATCTTCCCAGAGTTCCATTGTGTCGCATTGTCCATCGTTTATACTTTTCACCCGACAACGTTTTTTCAAACGGGTGTAATTATTTTTCCAAGTATGATCAAAATCGCAGATTACACAAGAGAAATTAAATTATTTCACAAAATAGGTTTCAGTTCCCCAAACGGTGCATATTCGTGTATGAGCAATAAAAAGAATTTCAATTTTAAGTCTAGGACGTTCCCGAAAAGATATTTGAAAGAAATAATTCATATTGGACCAGTAAGAATTTATAAGAGTTTATGTTTTCAGTTTTGGATATTAATAGTTAAAAAAATAGTATTCAGATGGATCAGAAAGGACAATTTCTGTTCACAATTTGGATAGAAATGCACTTACAAGTATTGCTCTGCTCCTAGCAATGACCACTTAATGTGTACCCGGGATAGGTACATACATGTATGTATTTGATGTGAAACAAAAATTACTGCTTAACATTAATTATTGATAACAATTTCATGCTACATACAGTGACCAGCATCACAGCTCTCCTCGCAATGCACAAGCAAGCATCAAGGTCATGGGAATTGAGATTTTGATCACCCTCAACATGATTTGTCTATGTGAAAGTTTACTTACTTCTGAAGGTTTCACATGCTATAATCTACATTCACCCTTTCCCTTAATAGGCTAATTAACTTGCTTTCCATACCAATTGACCCTTAAAGCCCCAATGTAAACCTACAAATTCTCCTTACTGGTCTTCATACATTTCTTGTAGTACTAGTGCAGAGAACTTCTTTCTACTGACATTAACAATATTCATGTTTGGTGATCAATTCCTTAATTCTGATGACCTAATTAAAGCATTGCTATGGTAGAGAGATGCTGGTCACTGGGGCTTCAAGGGTTAATGTATTATTTTATTGTGTCAATTATCTAATCCAATTTTTATAGTATGTTGGGGGGAATGAATAAACATACTACCACATCAATATGAAACTCTGTGCTTTGCTTGCCATTATTCTGTATTAGTCTCATTTCAATTTTGGGTAAAAACGAATAATTCTTTTAATGCTCCTCATCACTCTTCAGCAGTAGTAGGCTCCTGCTATCTCAACCATTCAAGGGAAATAATGAATTGTTTTCGCTATTGACACTTATCAATACCCAGTAAATAGAACAAAAACTGTACAACAGCACCTAAAGGAAACGGCCGGGTTAATGGTGGAGATGACATGCGTGCAGTTCCAAGTTGGAATTTGAACTACATTTCTGATAATAAACAGAAACACACACTACATATTGTCTTGGACAACAGGTCTACAACAATACTATACATCCTCTCTAGAGAGTAATTTACCTTATGTCAGAATGAAGACAGGTGGGGGGGGGGAGGGGGAGGGCGGGTGTGGTCAACTTATTTTCGTATGCAGTCCATACAGCAGTTAGCTCAAATTAAACTCGGAAACTCGTACCCAGTTTCTCTGCATTAGATTTTAGGATGACAGGAGATTGGATGCAAGTTACATGCATGGAATCGACTGGGAACCAGAATGTCAATCTAAACTCCTAATTCGGGACCATTGTGGCCACCCATCCACACCTCCAGTTAAACCGAAATTCTATCCCCTCCCCACCCCCATCGCTCAATTTTGTGGTGCACCCTTGCCCGGGCTTTGCGAGGTTCTGCGAGTCACGTATTTCTAGTATAATTAATTCAACAAAATTAAGCTTAAGTCATCCTTGTTTGATCAGGTCTCGTTAGGGATGGATTATGACCACATAAAAATGAATAACCGCCCAAACTTGAAAACTTGCTATAATGACCCAAAACTTATTAGTACAACAACGGACGACTGGAATTTATTAGAGAAAGGCTGACTGTTGTTTAGAACTGAGGTAGGTCGTACAGAGGTGTAGAGAATCAGGGAGCAAATGTAAAGTTGATGGACGTAGAACCTTTCCGTAAAAGGGATGATCAACACAAAGTCAGCAAATATATTTAGATTTCTTTAATTTTGTTTCAGATTTCGTCTCAGTAAACGAGAGCCGATGTAATAGCTCCGTGATATTGTACTTTCATAAATTTTGCAAAAAGATTTTGACAACTACCGGCTTTTTCGACATCACAAGCGAAACTAACTCCTTGCCATGAAATCTGCAAAATTTTGAAAGCTTATAAAGTAAAACGTCGAAAACAAAGATCACTTGAGCGCGTACAAGTCGACTATAATGTTGACCCGCCATCTCCTTACTTTGAAACAATTTCCACAACCTAAAAGTCAAGTTACCTATCTTTTAACTTGGGTATTAGGATCCGCAGAAACTTTCCCAGTTGAAGAAATGGTAAACGAGTGTTGCATTTTTGTAAACATGGCAGCCAGACAACTAGTAGGAAATCACATGACCGGGGTGTATTTTGCAACAATATAAAGTTGCATACTACTTACCAGCTCGTCTCGGAACCTCGCAAGCCGGCAAAAGCGGGTGTATCTTCAAATATCTCAATCATTTGCTCGCTTGACTGCGGGGGTGGCTTTGGTGGTGGCCCACCACCACTCTTCTTGCTCTCGTTTTTGAATGAGGAAAATTCCTGCTTAGCAGTAGAGTGTAGATTTTCCATTTGTCTTTTACTTCTTGTACAGTGCGGTTTGCTTGACGCACCGCGTTCACATCTTTGGTTATTTCCTCCATATCCGTTTTTTTTTCTTGTTCGTGACGCTATTAGTCAACTTGGACTGGATGATTTCAAGAGTATTTCGAACACTCTCTGTGATTACAGAAATTTCGTAGACCGAAAAATCTGGTTTCCTCTTCCTCTCTACCTTCGTCTCAACTTCCATCAATTCATTTTCCTCCATTTTCCTTTCCTTTTCTTCCACGTTTCTCCACACGCACTGGAACATTTTTCACGCCAAATATTCGAAAAACTGGTTAAGCTGGTTTGTATTATCACTAATCCAGAATTAGTTAATCGAGGGACAAAACCTGCTTTCAGGAACGTTCTTTTTTTCCTTGATTAGTTATCTTAAAGATACGAAATTTAATCGTCGTTTAACCGCTAATCAGGGGATAGTTTAATCGGCTTTCCAGGAACCGGGGCCAGTTTTCTAAGCGCGCGAAGCCATTGTTATATTACAGTCTGGCGGCAATGTGACGTAATCCTATCCCGCTAGACTTGTCCCTCCTAGGAGGGTAACCCTACCTCGACCTTTTACATGGCTTAAGTAAACAAAAAGTTGTCCTTTCTAGAAGGGTTACCCTAGCAAGCAGATAGGGTAACCCTCCTTCTAGGGTGACCCTACCTCTCATGTAAACGGAACCGGGAAATACAATAGAAAAGGTAACCCTTCTAGGAGGGTAACCCTACAAGAAGTTACCCTCCATCCATGTAAACGGTCCCTTAATATAGAACAGGCACCTCATCCATTACATTTTATATCTTCGAGTTGTGATTGTTTGTTTTTGCTAAGCGGTACTGTTAATTGTAAAATGCGAACAGTTTTGTCTTTATTATAAGACTTTTAATCCCTGATATGACGCTTCTTGAATCAAATTGTTCTTATTCGAATCCCCGTCCCTTTTGAAATGCATGTCACGATGACAGAGGAGAAACACGTTTCCAAAAGTGTCATTTGCCGTATGGCAATTTTTTTTGTCTCCGTGGCGTTTTGAAATTACAGCCGTTAAGGTATCCACCCATATTTGTAAGGTGTATTTGCTTTTCTGTGTTCATAAATAAAACCAAAATGTCCCTTCGTTATGTCTGCTACTGCGAAAAAAAGGCTAACAGCCAATTCTCAAAGTTAAAAATTCCTTTTCACTTCCTACTTAAAGGATTTTCATAGAGTTCATCATGCACTTATTCACTGTGACTTATTCATAAAATAAAAACTGTCATAAAACCAGAGAATTTCATGGCACGTAACGGCGCCTATGTTACTCTGATACTTTTCCTGTAAACACTAAAATGCAAATCGTCACACTGGAAACAGCTTAACGTTGCTGCCTTCCAAATGGAATGGTATGAAAGTCGAGAGGATTTCGATTTATGCTGAGATAATTTGACAGGTTCGTGCGGAATTTTCAAACGAAGTCGTATTGCTGCTTTGTTTAAAGGTAATAGGTCATTCGGAATGTTGAAGACTGCAAATAATATCACTGCATGAGCCCTTTAATTACTGAGTCCTGCAAAGACTGATAAAATTCCAGATCCATATGAAATTCAAATTAATGGCCTACTCAACAGTAATTCTTTAGAAGGTGGAAATCCCTGTAAAATTTTACAAATAATACTAGTTGGATGACGAGCCAGTTTCGTGATTTTGATTCTATCATATTAAAATATGGTTTGGCATTAATTTGTATTGTTAAAATGAGGTGCATTTCCGTCTGCGTTATACATGTTTCGTCATATACATTGGAGCCAAGATCTGCTATTTTGGAATTGATTGATTACCGAGTGAACAAACAGCAAGCCCGATTACTATATAAGGGTTAGAAAGCTCGAGAGCGAACTGGTGTAGAAAAAGAGCGTCAGAATTCAGGGAGAGTAACTTTGGCACGAGCAACGTGAATTTTTTGTTGATGATACCTTTGTCATAAAAGGAAGAAATCAGAAGAAGCTACAAGAAGTGCAGTTAACCCAGTTGACTCCCAATGGTGTCTGTGCTTGAAAAATGGAGTCGACCAGCACCTCATTGAACATCTCACATGATTGGCCATAAGAACAATAAGATAAGGGCACAAACAATGCCCCTATCCCTGAAGACAATGAGCAATATTGTTTTAGAATGCCTCTGGAATTAGAGGTTCACAAGAGGTACTGGACTACTCGAAAAATGTCGAAAACAGGAAAGTAACTGCATGGTAGCTTTCTTTTGAATGGTCACACCAAAAAAAATTCGTCCAAGATGGACACAAATAAAAAAAATAAAAAGTAAATAAACGTTACAAAAAATAAATAAATAAATAAATAAAAATAAACGTTACAGCAGCGTTACAGCAACATTTACTAATGTTGAACGTTTGACTCTGAAAGAGAAACGGCAAAGATCGAGCTTTGGGCTCAGGTTGTTTCCATTACAATTTTTCCATTTCTCAGATACACTACGTAGTCAAAGTAACTAAATTTAAAGAAGAATATAATCTGTTTGTCTTACCTGGTCCTTTTGGAGTAGTAGTAATTAGATTTCTAATTTAGTTTACAGCCCCTGGGAAGTATTGTTCTTATCATACGTTAAGGTTTTCGGGAAAAAAGTAAATAACAAACTGTACCAACCCAGTAATTCTTTGCTACTGGTAGGAGAAACTGCCATAGTTGAAACCTTATCTTGTTTCCCATCGCCGTGAAAAACATCCTTTCAACTTTTGGCTCTAGGGAAATAAACATTGTGATTTTTATAAGGACCAGAGTTTTTCAAAGGAGATACTATACTAATGAACAAACAAACGTTATAAGCAGTGGTAGGAAATATTTACTGAAAACTGCAGGCTTATCGTGTTGGATTTTTTTTCAGCTGTCCTTCTTTTGGATCGGTGCGCTCGATGACCACCTATCAAAACGTTGTTCAGCGAAAGAGGTAACGTTTCTGTAATATTAAGTTTTTGTTGCCCTCTCGCTGTATATGAACAGTTCAAGGAGACTGAATGTTAAGAAAAGATTCTACAAAAAAAGCCAACAGACACTGAAACGAATTCAGGCGAAGCGTTTGCCTCCATCTCAACACAGCGCTGCTAGCAAAAGAAAATACTGACCTTTCTTTTGGACTGTAAAAGAAGAATTACGAAGACTTTCGTTATGCCTTGTCGAAGGCAAACAAGGGCTCATAAGAGGTTGACAATCATTATGAGACCAAGTAAAGCTTGACTTGAGGGGCCTGTTGACTTAATAGGAGTGAGAAATGAATGCGACGATCCAGAAGAGTTCTTGTCACGATAGAGACTCCGTCATACAAATTGTCATGATCGCCTTGGCCATGATCGGATCGATAATAGGAAACAGCATAATTTGTGTCCTGCTCGTCCGGTTTAAAGGGGCTATGTCACGCTATTTTAGTATCTTTTTAAAAACCTACAAGTGTCTTCGCAACAATTGAATTCCAGAAATAATGGTCTAGCTTTGTTATTAAAGACTATCTTACGGCACTGAGACTATTTCCTGTCATCTGTTGCTACCGATGGCAAGGATGGAAATGGATTGAAACTTGAAAAAATTGGGCCAATTTTTTCAAGTTCTGAGGCTATGTTCTTCATAATCACCAAAAAAAAAAAAATATTGTGGTTAGCTGGAACTAATAAAATTCGTTTGGATATCTTCATAGTATTGCAGGAGCACTTTGTGTATGAGTAAAGGCACAAGGTAACGATTTTAGCACAGAATTGACCTAAACTACCAAAATCCTCGTGACATAGCCCCTTTAAGACTCTGCGCACAGTGCCCAATATTCTGGTGGCAAACTTAGCCGTGGTTGACATCCTCAACGCGGTCACTAACATGCCACTTATGATCATGTGGCACATTTGTAAGGTGCCCTACCTCAAGGGCCATATCACCTCCTGGTTCATCGTAAGATGGTTCGTGCTTTTAAAAATGGACGAGTAACCAGGGTAAGACACAATAAGATTTTGAGCGTTCTCTGGTTTGACAAGTGATGAATAAAAAGCGCGAACATTAAAATACATACTACAAAAAGTGAGAAAAAGAGAAAATTATAATAAAAAACAATAAATATACTTTAGTGGGAATAAAATGCTAATCAGAAGATCATAATAAAATTGAATATTGTCTAGGTAATTGTTTCGCATTATTGTCTGCGTCGCTTGTAATTGCTGTGTGCCAGGATTCCAGTGTTTTTCTAACGCGGAAATTTCCCTTGTCGATTACATGAGCACTTTTAAAGTCAATGGAGTGGTCGTTCAACCATGCGTGTGTTGCAACGTTGGAACCTTTTTTAAAGGCTTTTGTGTTTCTAGTATGTTCCTTCACTCCTGTTTTTAAGCACCTTCCAGTCTCTCTAATAACTCCACGGACAGTCGGCACACGGAATCTTGTAAACAACATTTGTTTGTTGATCAACCGGTGGTCTTGACTTGGGGGAAACAAATTCCTGTTGTAGGGTCTTCAGGGGTCTGCTTGTGGTTCGGATTCCGTTATTTCTGGGTAGTCTTGAGAGTGGCTCGGTTAGACCTTTTAGACAGTTTTACCATATATCAAAGGTCTAACCGAGTCACTCTCAAGACTAATACTGAATAAGCTTTCCGGTTGGCCATTCGATGATAGAGCCTGGCCAAACGGATTCACTTAACACTGTTTACAGTGTTGAATTCAACTTCATAATGTTGAACTCGTTTGACCATCTGTCGAATCGTAAATGGCGTTAAACGACTCTGAATGGTGTTTGATTTGCCAATTTGATTGCTAAACTGAACTTTTGATTGAAAATCATTCAACATTTCTTCTGTTGTCAGGTGTGAACCCGTGTTCGTTTGGCTACTAAGTGCAACCCTGACGATGCTGAATACACATGCACGTGCAGGAAATACTAATTTACGTTATTTAGGATCATTCAACTCAGTGGCCAAACGTGTTAAACAAGTTTAATTCACTGGAACAGTGTTGAACGATCGTGAATCGAGATGTTCAATTCGTTAGGCTACATCGCTCACCTAAGATGTATTCAACAAAGTTGACTGAAATTAAATCCGTTGACAGGGCCACAAGACAGACAGTAGGTGAAAAGTAGACATACAAGCTTAGGCCTTCAGAACGCTGAGAAACTTATGCCGCTAAGGAGTATATCTGATATTTGTAAATAATAGTAAATAATAGTCTAATAGCACAACCTAACTATTTACACGTTTCAGCCTCGAGTAAATGGATCTGTTAAGGTCCCTCGTGAAACCACCTACTGGAGTACCAAGTTGTAACCAATCACGCTGACTTGCCTCTCCGTTCTTTGACATATTCTCTAAAAGAAAAGCAGGAAAATCCATCAATGACATTATATCTCGTAAATCTAACCATCGTATTTACCTTATTTATTTGATTGAATGTAAAGAATACGCCTTTCAGTAAAGTACAAAACTGCACCTTTTAGTCCCAAGATGGGGTGGCCTGGGGAAGCATCCTTTTGAATATCACTGGGGGTGATACTTCGTGATCCTTTTACAAAAGGATCAAGGGCTCACGGGATCATGGGCTCCTGCAACGACAAATTGCCTTTTTCTTGTTTTTTTTTTTAATTTATTTTTTTTTCAATAGCGGAGTTTTAATGTCGCCAAAATTTACTACAATTGTTTCTTAAAAAAGAGATTCAGCAAATTAAAAACAAACAAACAAACAAACAAATAAACAACAAACAAATGAAATTGAATTGCCGGCAATCAATTGAAAAGAAAAATCTGTAAGGGCAGTTTAGAAATATTTCTATTTGTGTAAATTACGGACTTTTTGACTGATTTGTGCTGCATTTTAGCAGTTTTTAAATATAAATATCTTACAAATCGCAGCCACCTAGGAAGCTCAATGTATATTAAGAATGCTTTGCTATCATAAAAGATCTTTCAACTGAAAACAGAAATATTGGAGAAAGTTGCAGGAATGACCAAAATCAGCCCGTAAAAAATTAATCATGATTTACGTGAAAACGTTCTTACAGATTTTTTTCTAATTTCGCACACAAGTTGTAAGGTCAAGTAGTTCAAATAGTTCAAGTTTCGTCGTAAAGTGTCTGACTAGTTTGATTCGAGATATTCCACATTATTTAAAATGAGGGGCTGTTCATTACCGTTGCTATGGTGACAGCTGTTGCTAGGGAGCCAAAGAAAAATATACTTTGGTCGTATGTTGAAAAGGTGATGTAGTATCAAGGAAATCGATGTTTATATTCTATGCGAAAATTTGATTTCAAAAGGTACACTCCAAGGCCAAAAAAACTGTTGCGAGCCTCCTTAATCATAAAAATGTAAAGCGCATGCACGATTAAAGAAAACTGCGACTGAAAAAGGCCAGTGTTTTCACCCTGGTCATACTGCATACGTAAACGAAGCTTTTTATAGGTTAACTGCGATGACCCGGACTACCTTAAAAACCAGCAGAGGACTGGGAACGAACTATTGATACAGTGGAACCCCAACATAACGAGCCCCTATTTAACGAAGCCCCCGACATAACGAACGATATTCTTCAGCCCAGTAATGGTAAAATGTATGGAAAAGAACCCCGATATAACAAAGCCCTTGGCACTTCGTTATATCGAGGTCCCACTGTACTAGTCTATTGACTTCAGTTATGTCTGTCTCCCAGGAAAGCAGTGTCACAGTACGTGTCACATGATCCGTTTTACCACGTGCTTTATGTAAATGAGTAAGCTCTCACCGAGCCGCCATGTTGATCGACTGGAAATAAAGGTTGTGAAAGCATAACAAGCAGCTCAGAAATGGCAATCCTGCCAATTTTGGAACTAATGGGTTTTGGAACTAATCGCAAAGTTCGTATGTTTAGAGGGAAACCCTTTTCAAAATAGAGACGTTTGTATGCGCCTTTAAGGATTTTTGAAAATTACTACTTACTTACTACTAATTCTGTTTCGTTCTTCGACGTGTGAAAACAATTGTTAGTAATTGAATGATTTTTGCGTTCATTTTGATTCAGTCAGCTGCTCTCACTCGGTTTTGGAGTAGGGAATGACTATGTGACAAATATTTACGAACTGAAGCTAAAGGTCAAGGAGGGCGGATGCATAGCAGCCCGCGGATATTTGATATCATTTTTCTCAAATGAAATATTTGCTTTTAAGGTAATCGTCAGTTAAGGACGTGCATTTTACGGCTAATTTTGTTTTCTGTTTCTTCACGTCCTGTCACAGTCCGAAGTCGGGTTATTCTCTTCCTTTTTAAAGCGGCTTTTATTTCACCGCTGGCTTATTCAAGCACCAGGTTTGTCTCCTTCCCTTCAGTGACGTCAGCCATCATCACACTTTTTCACCCCCAGTTTTCCTTACGCAGAATATTTATCCACATCTTAATTAGCATACGTCCTAAAATGTCTTTTTTAATGAATGTTTATGAATAATAATGTAATTACAATGTAATTTAATGCAGGGATGTTTCCTAGTCTTGTTTGCTTTCTGATAATCGAGAACCTTTACTTCACATTGTCTCCTTCTATCAAAGTGTGCAAATAAATGACATACCTGTGTACCGTATAACCATGGGATGAACTAGCATCCCATCCCAGGAGGGAAAGGAGCGAGTTGAGGTAATACAGTGGAACCCCGACTTACAACTAGCTGGGAGCTCTTTATTCTGGTCCGAAAAAAACTCACGCAGTCAGTTTTGTTACGTAAAAAAAATCCCTGTTAATCCGGGCCCTCTTTAATGTGGCCAGAATCTTGTCGCCCTTTGGCGGCCGGAATAATAAACTCCTGCTTCACACGACAGAATCCTTTGGCACCTAGTGCTAGTGGGTGACCTGTGGCACGGCTGCAACTTCAGCAAGTTATTGACTCTGACAGTGACATGGTAAAAGGCGTAAAGTTGAGTGATTTCTGTAGTCATATAGAGCAGACAGCTGGATCATTGCCTAGTGCAAATTACTTGCAAACAAAATATTAAGGTAACCGTGGGGTGCATATTAACAATGAAAATACGTCAAAAGAGTAAACTCATTTTAAACTTATCCAAGGCTAATAGAATATTTTTCTCATTTAGAAAGACATTCATCAACCAGTCTGGGGAGTAAAGCCTGAGTAACTAGGAATAGTTTTTAGCATTTTATTTATTTTCTCAGGATTAAGAGAACAAAAAATTTAAAGTGGCTGTTTTTGCCTTCTTCCAAACTGCTCCGTTGATAATTTATTACTGGAGCGTTATTTCAGGCGAATATCTGTAACACGTTTTGTTTACTCTGTGATCTACTGAAGCAATTTTCAATATATATCCTGCAAAAAATCATTTAATGTTTTCAAATTTTTCGTGATACGCGCTGAAAACGAAAAAAAAAAATTCGGAAAGTAATTAGGGGGAAGAATTTTGGGGAGCTTATAAAATATTCAATTTTGGTTTCACCTTGCTGCTTAATAACATCAAATTACCTTGTTTTAATTATAATTTAGTCAATAAACGTGATGTTGCAATATCGCTTTTTGTGAATAGCAGACAGACGTGTGAGCAATATTAGTCTCTCAATGACGTCTCTTATTGGTTAAGGAACTGTTTGACGCGTACGTTTATTAAACATATGCGTATGCACGATTTTACAAAATTATTTAATGTCACTGTCTGGTAAATTTAATCAAAACTGAAGTTACCTTGGCCATATAAAATTGATAAAGAAGCCTCAGATATATCACGAATTTTCATTGAGCACTCGGAATAATGTTTGTTCAAAGCGCATCCACTACTTCGTTATGTCCATGTTGACGAACATTTCAGGACGAGAACAGCAAGAGATGGCTCAAGACAATAACTCCTGCTTCCGCTTTCCTGTATTTCAAACGGAAAATGTTCCAAATCTTCTTATCGTGTTTAACTGTGTGGTCAACGTGATTCTTATGGTGACAACCATCCTTGGAAATGCTTTGGTTTTGGCAGCAGTACGGAGAACAACCTCTCTTCGATCGCCTTCGGTTATTTTCCTCTGCGGCCTAGCAACGACTGATCTCGCTGTAGGTGTTGTGGTTCAGCCTTTATTCTTGTCCATGGAGCTGATACTTCTTGAGAACTCGACAGCGTATCACTGTGCATTAGGGAACGCATTTATTACCGTTTCCTATGCGGTATGCGGTGTATCCCTAATGACGATTACAGCCATCAGTGTAGATAGGCTCTTGGCACTTCGCTATCACATGAGATATGCAAGTATCGTAACTGTTCGACGAGTGTTGTATGTTATCGCGTTGAACTGGCTGATAAGCGGATTTCTAGCCAGTCTAATACTATGGAGTGCAAAAATAGCATTTCTTATAGTAATGTCTGTAGCAGTGGCCATTTGTCTCTGTTTATCAACATCTGTTCATGTGACAATTTACCGCGTCGTTCGCCGCCACAAACAACAAATTAAAGCACAAGTAGAGTCAGTTCAAAATGGGACCTGTATTAACTTTCAGCGTTTCAAGAGAACATCTACGAACGCGTTTCTAGTCCACTACTTTCTTCTCATTTGCTATACCCCTTTATTTATAACCTTGCTACTGACTAGTAACGAAGAACAAATTTCTTCAGAATCTTGGAAAACGAATCACAGCGCCATAGCCTGGAAATTGACGAGTACAGTAGTTTTCATGAATTCTACTTTCAATCCTTTTATATACTGCTGGCGTCTTCGAGACATTCGGACTGCTGTAAAAAAAGCTTTTTTCTGTATGCAGTGAATTCATCGCAGGAAAAGACTTAGTGCTCTCTAGATATTGAAACACTTTTGTTGGTATGATTATAAATTCAAATATTGCTTATATGGCACTGATCGGATGTCTGCTGCTAGACTGTAATTTACTACTAGTTAAAAGAACTGTAACGAAAGGGTATAAAACTCCTTTCATTATTACTGTGAGTTGTGCTTTGCAATTTTCCTTCGAACAGAAAATGCACTGTGATCACGTCGGACTTTCGACCTTAACCTGTTCGTTGGTTCGAAACTCGTGTTGTTGGCCACGCAGGCTTGAAGCATAACAAAAGGGGCACGGACGGAAGCAGCCATCGGTGTGGGGAAGGTCGGGAGGAGCTGAAGAGTAGCGGTTTTCCAAGTCCACCCTTTGTGAATGGGGTGTCAACTGTGGTTAAAATGCCGGTACGTCCGGTATTCACGGTACATCACGGGGCCCATCACGGGCGCCGTGATGAGCGTCAAGCTCCCAGGTGTTCGTGCAACAACGTTTACTATGGTTTTAGAAAAAAAAAAAAAGAAGGAAAGAAAGAAACCCATTTCCTGCGTTTTCACCCTTATCCTCGGAAAACTTCGGAAGGTCTTCTTGGTTATCTTCGGAAGTCTTGAGGCCATCTTCGGAGATATTCGGAAGCCTTCGGCTCATCTGAAAATAACCAAGATTGAGAAAAGCCATACCTTTGGAAATCTTTGTAAACCTTTATCGAAATTGCAAATAACAAACACTCATATACACTTATGCTGTATGAGAGTTTGTATAACAGAATAACAGTGTATGTGTAACAGTGTGCGGTTTTATTGAGCCGATTTATTTTAAAGTTTTGCGGTTAATTTACTAAATTCTGTTTCACTTTTGAGGACCACTCCATTCTTCGTCTTCCCGTTTCGGCGTATTTCAGTAAATGCGCCCTAAAATTTGCTATTTTGCCATTAACAGGTCCCCGCGTGTGAACTCTTCAAGGGACCTGTCCCCGCAACTAGTCCCATCAAAACTAACTACACGGGACTAGTCGCTGCAACAAGTCCCTGCGACTAGTCCCCTCGTGTGTGCCGGCCTTTAAATCAACGCGAATTGAAGGGACGATTACTCCCCCCCCCCCCCCAAAAAAAAAAAATTAACGCGAAAAAGGAGATAAAATTTCAAAATGAGGGAAAGTAATGCGACTAACCGACAAAGAAACACAGTTTGTGCTCACAACTGGAACAATTTTATTTCATGATCACGGAATTTAAAAATTTAGAATTTAGGCTTAAAATGATAGAAATTAAGGTCGCGAAAATTAACGCTCTACTTAATTAGGTACGTAGGTAAAGTCGGTCACGAGCCACGGTGGCCGACATGAGCCGGAGCTCAATCCGATTTCTGTAGCATGAAGCAACTGAGAGTATTTCACGGGTTTATAACGAACCCACCAAACGACCAGCTCCCAACTGGCTTGGTAGCTCAATCTAGTTAGAACGCTGCACCCGAATTGCAGAGGTCATGGGTTCGAATCCCGTATATATAAGCCTGAATTTTTTCAGGCTTTCTTTTCGCGACCGCAAAAGTTGCGTCTATAACTGCGATGATCTTCTTCTAACATCTGTTTACATTAATGGTGCAAATATTGTGGCTTGTCGCTGACAATTTTGAAGTATATGGAACCAAGAAATCAAAGTATCTAGTTACGGAAATTCCTTGCAATTTGAGGAAACTACTTTAACTTTGAAGAAAGGTTTCAGCGAATGATCTGTGAAATTTATAATGGCTGACGAAAGGTATGCTTTTTACGTGTATCAGAAAAGGTCAGCTCAGTAGGTTATAAGCTTACTCTGTAGTGATAACACCCCGCGCGCCTCATTAGAATCCAATCTTCCCTCACTTTCCCCCAGACTCATAAATAGCGAATGGGTACGAGTCTGTTTCTGGTACACTCAAAGCTTACTGTGTAGGGATGCAAAATACCGTTCGCTTTATCAAAAACATTATTTCCAATACAACTGTGATGTGAGGAAGCTTATTTACCTTCATTTATGGCATTATTTACCTCAAAGTAGGTAAGGTATGCGACTATATGGTGTGCTAACACGGAGTCCTTACCCAGTCACTATTTTTCCTACGCCCCTCTCCATTACTCCCCGCGTGCCTCATTAGAATCCAATCTTCTTCTTCTCCTTCCCCCTAGTCTCATAAATAGCGACTGGGTACGAGTCTGTTTCTGGTGGGCTTTATTACATGATGAACAACGACAGCAATTTATTTGCATTACTACATACATAGACGGTGTTTCTTAAAACAAGAAAAGAGAATAATAGAAGTAATCAATACAGTTCAGTAAGAATATTTAAGTCGGGAGATTTCAAAGTTATATCTTAAAAAACGTTTTCCTTATGGACTAAAGAAAACAGCAGTAAACTGATCCTTACGGCGAGAATATTGAGAAATTTAAATTGAGCCAGTTACTTTTCAATTTTTCCTAGCCTATCATTTTATTGTTATGCCGTATTTCAAAACCCGTATACGTAACGGTCATCGTGTACTTGTCTTCACTTTTTATTTTTAGCCCCCGAAGAAGGTTTGTTTTTCGAACCGAAATATCGGGCAAATACATCACTGGGCATTTCTTTGAAATTTTATTTGTCTCAATTTTAATTTCTCAATCCTCTTGCCGTAAGGATAAGTTTACTGTTGTTTACTTTAGTCTTCAAGATTTTTTCTGATCCAGGTCTATACAAGACCTCCTCACTGGTTTGTCGCTGTGGTTTTGCCTTTATTGGTTAGTTTTCCTTATACACTTATCATGTGAATTACAGTAAAAAGAAAGTGAATTTTATATTCCCAATCTCATTACATGAACAAAGTGATTGTGCTCTCAAAACGTATACGATCACACCATTACGATGCTGTAAGACCCCGTTTATATGAAGAAACGTTGTCTTGACCCCTCCCCCGCCTCCCGCCATGGAAACTTTACCCAGCGTGTATATGCATGATGCTGAACGATTAAAAGTTGACCCTACTTTCGCAGAAATAAGTTTTTGTCTTTGCCCAATCCCTTCCCTCATGAGCAATAAAATCCTTCGTGCAGCAAACTATTGTGTAGCCTGAGAAAACAGCTGACGTTACATGAGGTCGCCACTTGAGCCCTCGCAAAACGACGTCTGAGTAACGATCGCAGAAATTCCATACTGATGACGTAACACTACCCAGATCTTGGTAGAGCTTCTGATTGGTTCAAAGAAAATTCCAGACAATCAGAAGCGCAACCAAGGTCTGGGTAGAGACACGTCATCAGTATGGAATTTCTGCACTCGTTACTCAGGGTGCGTTTCTTTGGGAGAATCCGAAAACGGGTTTGTGATCCCAGATCATATGGATTATTCGTCACCAAAGAAACGCAAAATCCGAAAAAGGATTATTTTGTCATGACAAGACAGGCTGGGGGCATGCAATATATATATCAGAACGATATTTCTCTCGTACCGCCCTAGGATTCAACTAGAATGGAATACAAATAATTTTGATAAACAAGGACAGTATCTGCAGTAGTTCAAGTGAACTCGCTATTTGCCAGTGTTTGCGTTCACAACTAGCAAAATCTGGTCCCTGAATCACAGAAATGGTACACAAATGAAGTTATCCTGACGTGTCAGTGCTTCTGTCTGTACTTTTGGAGAAAACTTTTCAAATATACGGAACGGAATAATCACCTGAATTTCTTTTTCACGATCGAATGTTTTGTCACGCAAGATCGAGAGAAAATATGGCGAGACAAGTAAATTTGCATGGAAGACCGCTTGACAGATGTACTATTTTCGGATCCGTCCCCCAAGGAAACACACGGATCATGAATCCTAAAAATCCGGATGTAAATTTGATCTGATGTATCCACTCGGAGTGTGGATTCTTCAGATCACTAATCCCTGATTAATCCATTTTCGGATTTAGGTAAAGAAACGCAAAATCCGTTTTTGGATACAAGAATCCGGACTTGGATTTTCCCAAAGAAACGCACCCTCAGACGTCGTTTTGCAAGGGTTCAAGTGGCGACCTCGTGAAACGCCGGCTGTTTTCTCAGGTTACAAAGTGTGTTACTGTAAAGCAGCAGTGATTGCCGAGTTTGTCCCCCAAAGATGGCCCCCAAAATTGTGTTGATTACTGGTTGTTCCAGCGGTATAGGACTTGCTACTGCTGTGGTTCTCGCCAAAGATACGGAGAAACGTTTTAAAGTCCATGCAACAATGAGAAATCTGGCGAAAAAAGGGCAACTCGAGGAAGAAGGTAAGGAATGCCTGGGAGACACTTTGGTTGTCAAGCAGCTCGATGTGTGTTCAGATGACTCGGTGAGTGAGTACTATAAATGTATGATGTAGTGCTAAAAACCAGTGCTGTAGTTTGACAAAACTGAATTGAGTGTGCGGCTAATTCTAATCGAGTCACACAGGATTACTACGGCTTCCCATGCACGCAATATTTACTCAAATGGGTATGATTTGAAAGTGACTTCGTTTCTTCGGTAGCTCAGCCGTTTTCAGAAGACTGATGTACACAATATTAATCTCTATATAAATCTCTATATAAATCTCAGAATAATTTTGAGAAAAATTTGCATGTAAGGCTCACGATCAACTGCACGCAAGTCGCTTTTCAGTTAACATTATCGTGAGGGAGTAATTTATTTGTTTATTGTTTATTCTGGCTTATTTATTCCCTATGATCAAAAACGACGATACACACCTTTAAGCATTCACAGAATTTATGAAATTCCGATTTGCAATTTGAAGGGGAAAAATTGTGATAATTATCAAACAACGTGACATTTGAATGATAATAAGAAAGGAATATCAATCTATTTATTTCTTGATAGATGCATTTTTGTTGCTTTGATGGTGTGGGGTGTGAAAATAGGCGTCTTTTAGGCATAAATTTAAAAAAAGAGATAGGGATTAGTAACGAAAGCTAAGTCAGTGAGGAGTGCTAACAAAGGAAAAGGATATTATAACCTAATTGCGATTATATTGACGGCTAGTTGGAAGAAAATATATTCCGTATTCACAGGAAGTCCACAATAGTTAAGAAAAGGAATAATAAGTAAAATTGAAATTACAACTTGCATACGTTGTTCGTTTCCTGTGGTTTTCGTTTGTGTGCAGCATCAAGCTCATAGATGCTAGCAATAGTACTGTAGTCGTGAGCTGAGCTGTTTTATGCGCGAGCAGATCTGAGTTATGCTAACTTTTTTAAGCTTATCTAAAAATACTACAAGGAGAGCAGCTTTTTTACAAAGCAGTTTGAACACGCTTTGCGAAATCGCCTTGAACTCGTTTCTTATTCACCTCCTCGCAACCAAAATTGTCACAAACGAACGCTGGATAATTCTTGAACACCCTTACCTGTCATAATCCTTAGAAGAAACGATTTCTTGGCAGAATTTTAGCTTTCTTTCGGCTGTTTACCATGAGTTTTTCCTTTCGTCAGAGCTGTGACCAGTTCCCACGGCACAGACGCGTCAGATTTTGGCGCCATCAAGTGCAAATCAGCAACCTTCCCTCCCCCGCAAAGATCTCTTCGCACGACTGGAAGTACTGTTTCAAAAACGAGTGCGAGCGTAGGCTCGATTTCCGCCGCTCTCTCGAGTCCGGTCTCAGTTGTTCCTCCCCGAAAGAGACGGCTGGACGCGTGACCCGTTGACCTTGTCTGTGACGTAATTCGAAAAATTAATTTATGCGTCTCCGATGTCACTGGAAGTGAAATCGGACGCCAAATTTCTTGTTTAGTTGGCATGCATCACGCGCCCGTGCCTACCCAAAAAATTTTATAGTTTCTTCGGTACATTTCTGTACATTGCGAAATTGCTATAAATTTCTTCGATGTTCGAATGGATGGCTTAAAGTGCAAGCGATAATACTCCGAAAAAATTTAACTCTAATAGTGGATGCGTCTTAGTGGCTGCTAACAAACTGACTTTCGAAAGAGAACTAAATTAAATGGAAAAGTGTCTGATTTGCGAGACAGAATTTGTCGAGTGTAAACGTGGACAGTTACATCCGTAACGGACGCTGTTATCGAGATCTAAAGCGCCTTGAGAAGATCCGAGAAGATGCAAAAACTCTTCAACATTTATTGAAGGAAAAGTTTACAACAAATTAAATAATCGCCCGAAACATTGTGTTCCTACGGACTCTAGAATTTCACCGAGTGTTGCCGCGCCGTCGAAATCTCTTCGCCACGCAACAGATCAAGTAAGAGGAAAGGCCGATAAACTCAGCGCTGATTCCAACAGACTTCAGGTACCGCACTCGGTCTTGCATAAGAGAAGCCAGAGGAGGAATCACAAGGGCCATTGATTTCGCATTTGAGAACGGTCTTACTGTGTCGAACACAATCGGGGCTGACGGAAAAATTCAATGACTTTCCCGATCCTGTTGGTTGAATAACGAACACATCTAAGCCGCTAACTAGCTTTTCAAGTGCCTCTCGCCGTAAATCTTTTAAATTCTCGATTTGAAACGTCTCCAAAACTCGCTCAAAAGCCGCATTCATCTTTTCCACTCTGATGACATATGATAATTTTTGCGATAATGTTGCCAGACGAAAATCTGCAGGAGGCAACCTGATTGGCTGAAACAAACAATAGAAATCAGACACGTCCAGCCGCTATTTCGGGGGGATGAGTGCGGGCTCATTTTCCCGAACAGCGGCTGGTAATCGAGCCTAGTGC
Source organism: Siderastrea radians (assembly GCA_964017195.1). Classification (NCBI taxonomy): domain Eukaryota; kingdom Metazoa; phylum Cnidaria; class Anthozoa; order Scleractinia; family Rhizangiidae; genus Siderastrea; species Siderastrea radians. The sequence goes on from OZ024888.1 coordinate 44,309,176, forward strand.
GAGCGTTTCATCACGATTTCCAAACACGAGAAAACAGATGAAAGCACGAGCGGCCTCGTGCTTTTATTGTTTTCGAGTGTTTGGAAATCGTGACGAAACACGATGTACGAGTTTTTGAATTGACTTCTCGAAAGAAACAATACAAAATTATGCAGTGTTGTATTTTTTCCCATTTTTCTTTAAAATGCCTTGTATGTGTGATTTGTTGTATTCAGTCGGCATTCATTGTATTTGTGAGCTTTTGTTTTTAATTATCCAATAGTTTCGCATTGCACTAAATTTGTATTCCAAAAGCATTGTGAACTTGAAGTGGTTTACATATCTGACATATTGTTTTTGCCATGGCCGAAGGAAGGTTTCGCTGCCCGAAAACAATCGAGGAAGAAGAACTTTGCGTAGAACGGGTCATAGATCGGATGCTTTGATGAAGTATGAGAAAGCTAATGAAAAGGTCCAGACCAATGTATCAGCAATACTAGGTCCTAAGTTGGAATCATCAACAGTAAGTGCGACAGTTAGTGTCGATTCCAGCGGTGAGTCCGTGTCACGGAAGGTAGAAAAAGTTTCTCAGAATGTGGATATGGATGCTATGCTAGTCTGTTTTGGTGACTTTAAGAAATGTACAGTAAACTTTAATTTCAAATGACTTCAGCTTGTCAGTTTGTAATTTGAAATGTTTTTCCTGGTCATTGTTTATTAAAAATTAATGTTTCATGTTAAGCTGTGTTTGAGTAATATATGAATATGCAGATTAAGAACAATTTTATCACTAGTGATGAAAACGTGATGAAACACTAGTGATGAAAACGTGAGGAAACACTAGTGATTTTCAACTGGTGTTTCATTGAGTTTCAAACTCATCCAGCTGACCCGAATGGGGCGCTCTGGTTGGCTTATAACGTCATGAATTATTAATGAGTTTGAGAAATAAAACTACAACCTGCTTATTTTTATTTAATAGCTTGTTTAATTAATTAGAAAGGGAACTTTAATGAGTTATAGTTCTTTTATAGAGTTATAGAGTACCTAATGAATTTGATCGCGCGGTAAGCAAGTTGTAAGTAATTTACATTTCTGGCCGCTTTTTGACGAGAAACTTTGAATTTCTTTTTGAATGGAAGGAGCCCAACAAAAAAGGGCGCGAAATTTTCAACCAATCACCGGCTCGCTTTTGAGACGTCAATACGTTGTTATATTGACGTCTCAAAAACAAACGAGAGAAACTGAGAATCGTGATACTAAAAGGAATCATCGTGACCGTACGACGTGACAGGCTATGTTTTAAATATTCAGGGACGGTTGCTAACCCCCTTCAGTAATTAAAAAGTAACGTTTGCATTCTACAAAGTGTGGCGCATGGTGTCAGCAACAAAGCTTTTTGATAATTAATTATGGGATGATTTACCACAAATACCGTTTTTTTTCAGTTGTAAAAATAAAAATGCCAACTTCAATTTGAAAAATTTGAAAAAAAAAAAACGTTCAGCCCCAGCTCACTCTGCCTGCCTGCCAACTTAAAACCCTTTAAAATTGTATTGTGGAAAGCAAGAGAGTCTATGTTTTGTCGTTTGTCCTTAACAGGGTCCTAAAGTAGAGGGTTTTGTCCTCAACACGGCTGGTATTTTAGGGCTTTTTTGTCCAAAGCAGGGTCAGGGCTTCAGACACTCAGTGGCGCCCCTACACCCAAACGTGGGTCAAATGCCCCCCTTGACCCCAGGCAATCTACCAACCCACTCAGTTATCTTGATACCTGTACACCCAATGACTGACACAGTTACCTGCATGTTTACTTGCCCACCTATCTAATTGCCTATCTACTGTGCTGAAATAAAGGCTGTCTGTCTGTCTGTCTGTCTGATCAATTGGTACATCTCCTCATTTATGCACTTACATTGTAAAGCCATTTTCCTGCGCCAGGAGCCCAAGCTTCTGTCTGTGTCTTCAGGGGGAAAAGGGTCTTATTCCGCGTTAAAATAAGTGCAGCAAATACATAGTCTAACTGTGAAACTTTGATTGGACACGTTTTTTTTCTGGAATAGCTCTGCCAGAATTTGGTTGATATTCAAAATGGACACATGTATGGATAGATCTGTCCTTGCTGTGTTAGCTGCTTGTCAATAAGTCCGCCGTGAAAAATCCCGGTGAGTGTTTGTTTTCTTGCAGCCACGTTATAGTTTGCGATTTCCTCGACTTCGTTTATTTATTATTTATTTATTTTTTCTGAAGCTCTCCTCAAAAATGTCCCGTTGAACGGGCCTCGCTACTACGGCGTTCGATGAGGAAAACAACCTCGTGTAAGAAGACATGAGAGTCGCCCGGCTGTTCCTCTTCGCTGATTGGCCAGAAAAATATTTTTCTGGCCAAACAGAAGGCGGGATTTCAAACGCTTTTGGAACTCGTTCAGTAAGAGTAAGTGCCCAGGGGCTCTCCCGCTCTTGTTGTAAACTTTTGCCCATGAAAATCCGTCGTCCCGACTAGCTGCCCCTGGGTCTCCGAGGATGGCGTCTTTGTAGCTCGAAAATCGAAAGTGCTGTAATCCCGCTCGGACGTCTAAGTTGTATATCGATGTCTAATGACCATTAAACGTTGTGTTCAAGAGGAAAGTTGGGTTTCGTCGAGTTTCCTAACACAAATACATGATATTCCGACTTGGTCATCGCCAATTACCAACTCCGTGAGAATAAACAAACAGTCTTGAAGATTGGAAGACCTATGAATGTTCTCAATACATGTAAGAATTTCATTCACCTACACAAAACAGGTGGCGCCCAATTTCAGTGACGTTACTCAATCCCGAGTTCTGTGGTGACGTTTTTTTCGTGAGTCTTGGACTGAGTAAAATCCTCCAGTTTATTTATCATTCGCGTGAAGTTGAGGCTATTGACTAGCACCAGGAGTACCCTCATTTAGTGGCCACGTTTTCAGTTTTTGCAATTTGGGGTGTGGATTTCGTTCAAGGAACTATTATGGACGAAAGGTCCGAAAGGACTGAACATTGCGTGCTTATTGATTATTGAAGGACGTGGGCTTTTGCACGTAAACAGCTGTCAAGCGTTGTGTAACGCAACCGGAGTAGTTCAGGGTGGCGTAGAAGATGGCTCCAAAAATTGTGCTGATTTCTGGTTGTTCCAGCGGCATAGGACTCGCTACTGCTTTGTTTCTTACCAAAGATACCGAGAAACGTTTTAATATCTCATTGTGACAGTGAGAAATCTGGCCAAAAAAAGGCCAACTGGAGGAAGAAGGCAAGAAGTGTCTTGGAGAAACTCTGATTATCAAGCAGTTCGATGTGTGTTCAGATGACTTGGTGGACAAGGTTGTCAAAGAAGTGATAGCCCAAGAAGGACGAATTGACGTTCTATGTGAGGAATGCATAGACAATATTAAAAAAGAAAGATGCCTTTGACAGTTTTTTTTCTGTGAAGCTGGTCGTTCATTTGCCACTGCTTGCCCTTTTAATACTATGTCGATCAGTTATTTAAAATCAGCTTGTGTGTTGTTGCATATGTAACTGCTTGGCGAAACAAAGTGGAAAGAGTGGTGGTGGTTTTGCCTTTATTAGTTAGTTTTCCTTATATACTTACGTGAATTACAGTAAAAAGAAAGTGAATTTCATTTTCTTCCTCATTAGGTGAACAAAGTGATCGTGCCCTCAAAATGTACACGATCGCACCATTACGATTCTGTAAGGTCCCATTTATATGAAAAAACGTTGTCTCGCCTCCCCCCCAACCCACCCCCGACATGTGGAAACTTTACCGAGCGTGTATATGAAGCTAGCCGAGTAAAAGGTGACCCTACTTAATTATTCCGAAGTCTTCCTGTGATAGTCGTGGCCTCAGGTCATCATTTTCCTTAGATTTGTTCGTTCATCCGGTCACTCTAGGCTCTGTTTGGGCGTTTTTAATTCAAAATACTGAGACGTTACGTAGACTGCGTTGCAGCTGGACGGGTCACTCAGAACCTAGATACCGGCGGTGTAGACTGTCTGCAACACAGGCTAACGTTACGCGACACACGGCGCGCCAAAAATTCTCCCGAGTAAGCGAGTCAAAATTGGAAATTGTTCTCCCGCCTGCGACTGAATAATTTGCGTGAATTTCTATCGCCAATCGCCATTTTGGAAGGTATTTTTTATTGTTTCTTTTCTGTGTGCATGTTTTTTCGTCCTCAAAACGTTTTGCAGGAATAATTTTTCTTTGCCCAATACCCTCCCTCATGAACTGTAAACTCGTTCGTGCGGCAAAGTGTGTAACTGGGGCGACCCTAAAACACGGAATGGCGGAATGACGGAACGGCGGAAAATCAGCCCAAACCCTAAAACGTGGAACGGCGGAAAATCACCCCAAATCCTAGAACGGGAACGGCGGAAAATCACCCATAATCCTAGAACGAGGAACGTTAAAATTGGAGCAAGGTAATAAGTCCCTGAAAGTAACGACTCTCCGGGCCAAATCGACTCTCTTAGTCCTGCAGTATAACTTTCAAGGGGTGGCGAATGGTAAATTCCATGACTCACCCGATGTCGGGGAAAAAGTTTTCAACTCCGACGAAACGGAAAGAAGCACACTAAGACGACGAAAACGTCTAAAACGAGACTTCGCGACCCATCAAAAACACTTTCGAGATTTGGATATCGTATGACAAATTTTCGATACCCGTTTTTACACTACCATTCAGCACCCCTTATTTTAGTCTCAGTTCTATTAGCTTATCGGTATAGGGAATGTCGATAACAAAGGTAATCCTGTTAGATTTTTTATTCATTTTTTCCAAACTAAATAGTTTTAACTATTTTGTTACATTTAGCCTATCGTTCCATTCAAATACTCGATTTTTTCCTTTCATATTAATTGAATTTTCAAAATTAATCCATTGCTTTTTGAGGCTTAGGTTATGAAACACTAAGCACTGCATATATAGACAGTTGCTGTTAATATTAATTCCTGTCAATGTTAGTGTTACGTTAATGTTAGCTCAGTATGATTTTTTTATGATTTATTGTTGTAATTTGGACTTTGTTTTAGTAGACGAGGTAAGTCACGGCTTATGGAACTGTAAAAAAAATATCAAAATATATTTTTGATTTTAGTGTAAGGACTTAGCATTTTAGTATAAGAATAATATATTTTGAATGAATCGACTGATAAACGATTGAGTGACCACAGAAAAACAGTTAAACCGTGAAAATTAAGTCCAAATTGTCGTTTTCATTATTTGATTTTTGACTCTGTGACTGAGATTATCTACCACGAAAATGGTGACCGCTTAAACATGATTAGTTACTGAGTAACCAATGTTTATGATAAACAAAAAATTATTGAATAAAAGAGAATCAGGAAGGGAAGTGCAAGATCTGCAGATGTCTTCTGTTGTGTTTTACGTAGTAAACTACTGAAGTCGGCGGTCAGGTATGGGAATATAAAGCTAGTTACAATTCGCGCTGTACAGGTGAGGGGTTGCGGGACACCTTGCAGCTGAACATGGTCTAGTATAAGCCAAGGGTTTCAGGGTCCCAGCGGCACACCCCACCCTAAAATTTATAGAGTACTCCCGCCGGGGTTCTTCACACTCATTTTAGGAAATTTGATATTTGAGGCATTCGAAGGTGTTCGAACTAAAACATGAGTACCAAAGAAGAGAGATAATTATAGCAATTAATTCCACACTTTTGAAAAGGGAAAAGAACATGTATGTTCATAGCATGCAACGCATTGTCATTTTGAGCCAAATGATTGACTTGTAGCCTGCACAACAGGCGTTATTTTAATAACTGAGCGCGAGAGACAAGTGTTCACGCCATTAACGCCATTTGGCTTAGCTTGACTGATTTTCGTCACGATAACTCTCGCGAAAGCGAATCAGTGCCATCTATTTTGTTTTCCGCGTTTTAGGATTATGGGTGATTTTCCGTCGTTCCGCGTTTTAGGATTATGGGTGAGTTTCTGCCGTTCCGCGTTTTAGGATTATGGGTGATTTTTTGCCGTTCCGCGTTTTAGGATTTGGGGTGATTTTCCTCCATTCCGCCGTTCCGTCATTCCGCCATTCCTCACTTTAAGGTCGCCCGTGTAACTGTCTGTAACGCAGCAGTGATTGTCGAGTTTGTCCCCCAAAGATGGCCCACAAAATTGTGTTGATTACTGGTTGTTCCAGCGGTATAGGACTTGCCACTGCTGTGGTTCTCGCCAAAGATACCGAGAAACGTTTTAAAGTCCATGCAACAATGAGAAATCTGGCGAAAAAAGGGCAACTCGAGGAAGAGGGCAAGGAATGCCTGGGAGACACTTTGGTTGTCAAGCAGCTCGATGTGTGTTCAGAAGACTCGGTCGACAAAGCGGTCAAAGAGGTGATCGATGAAGAAGGAAGTATTGACGTTCTGAGTGAGTATAAATGCATGATGTACTGCTAAAAAACGAGTGCTATAGTTTGACAAACCTGGATGGCGAGAACGTGGATCTGTTGAGTGTGTGGTGAACCCGGGGAAGCGAGTTTTAATCGAGTCACACAGGATTGCACTGTACTACGGCTTCCCGTGCACGTAATTGTCTGATACGAAATTTATTTAATAACCAAATGTGTATGATTTGAAAGACAGACTGGCGCATTACTCGTTTTGTTGCTGCTGAATTGTTGGGGAGCGAGGTTAAAACAGAACGACGCCTGCCTTGTCTGCTCATCAAGAGCATTCGTAGTCTTTTGAGGCGACGACAATGCGCTTTCATAATTGCTTTTCGAAACAGGAAAAAGGCCAAAAGGGCAAGAATAATTTTGATTTCTACAGCCATCATCGAGGTACGATAGTTAGCAAAAAAAAAATTAAAAAATAAAATAAAATAAAATAAAAGACCTACCTGTCAAGCCTATACATACCGTGACCAACATATATCTTAAGGCGTGGTCCTGTAATGACAGCTTTGATATGGACCATGATGAAATATTTGCTGAACTCATTAGTAGCTCTCTTAATCGCGATTTCAAAAAGCCGTTCGTTGAAGCGTGATTAACAGGCCTTAATCACGATTTAGCTCTCTAGTGCGACCACAGCCATTTACTTGGTTTATTTGTTTATTGTTTATTCTGGCTGATGTATTCCCTATGATCGAAAACGGCGATACACACCATTAAACATTCACAGAATTTATGAGATGCCGATTTCAATTTGAAGGGTTAAAAATTGTAACAACAATTAAAAAACGTGACACCGCCTGTATGAATGATACAGTAAGAGGAGTACATATCAACCTATTTCTTTATAGATGCTTGTTTGTTCCCTTGATGGTGTGAGGTGTGAAAATATGCGACTTTTAGGCATAAATTTAAAACATTGGGATTAGTAATAAAAGCTAAAGTCAGTGACGGGATAATCAGTTTGTTCAGGAGCCCTGGTTGTAGTATTAAAAGGGACCACCGTGATCGCTGAGCGTGACAGGCTATGTTTTAAATATTGCGACACGATGGCTAACACTCTTCAGGATTTAAAAAGTAACGTTCGCATTCTACAATGCGTGGCGCGTGGTGTCAGTAACAAAGCTTTTTTATAATTGATTATGGGATGATTTACCACCAATACCGTTTTTTTTTCACTGGCAAAAAATAAAAATACCAATTTGAGCCCCAGCTCATTCTGCCTGCCTCCTTGCCAAACTAACCCCCCTCCCCTCCAGGGGTACTCCCTTATATATCCTATAAGGGGACGTAACGCAGGACAGGGCATGGTTTTTGTCCTCTCTCTCCTGAACACGATATATAAGATCATGTGAGTCTGTCCCAGACAGGGTCTGAACATGACCTAAATAGGGTGTGGTTGCAGGATTGTGGTCGTTAAATGTGGCTTATACAATATTCAGCAATCCTAGATCGGAGATGTTTGCCGGTTTTTAAAGCACTTTAAAATTGTGGAAAAGAAGAGAGTGTGTATTTTGTCTTTTGTCCTAAACAGGGAACAAAATAGAGGGTGCTGTCCTAAACAGGGTTGGCATTTGACCCGAAGAAGGGTCAATTGCCCCTCCCCCCAGACAACCTACCTACCTACTCAGTAACCAATTAACTTGATACCTGGGCACCCAAGGACTGACACAGTTACCTACATGTTTACTTGCCTACCTATCTAATAGCCCATTTTACAGTTGTGTGTTTAGTGACCTGGCCTTTGAGTAAAAGTGAAGCTGGAAAAGGGTTGTTGTGTTTTACTTGTGAAAATGCCGTTTCACAGACGCAGTATGGAAGTTGGACGCTCCGGGTAATGGGCTCCTGGTTTTGATAAAGGCCTTCCTGTTTTTCACTCGCTTCCACTCAAAGGCCAGGTCACTAAGCACACAATTGTAAAGTGGACTATTGCGTATCCACTGATCCCTCTAACTGTGAAACTTTGATTTTTTTCAGTTAACAATGCTGGCATGACACTCTTCACTATTTTTGAATGTATCCCGATGGAGCTGATGAGGAATGTTTTTGAAGTGAATTACTTTGGCACAGTACGTCTGACCAAAGCTGTGATTCCATTTATGAAATCAAAAGAGAGCGGGCATATTGTTAACATCAGTAGCCATGCTGGGGTGGTTGGCTTTCCAGGCGCAGAGATTTACTCTTCATCAAAGTTTGCCGTAGAAGGACTGACTGAGTCCTTGGCACCTTCCCTCCGCCAGTTTAATATCAGGTGATTAACGTTAACGTAATAATGTAATGTCCCCAGTAGTCATCTCATTTCCATTGTCAAAGCCATTATTTAGTGGAGAATGGGGGAGTCCGCGAGAAAAAAAAATGTGCGGGAGGCAGGAGAAGAGGAGGCGGCAAGCGGAATTCCCAAGGTGGAGGGAAGAGGGAGAAACAGGAAAAATTACTAAACATTACGCAACATTTCACAATCGAAAAAACGGAAAGAGGAGAGAGCCAACAGAAATTGGGTGGGAACCGGGATTAAAGGGTACGTGAGGCGGGAAGATTAAGACCCCCTGCCACCCCTCCCTTAATATACACTGGAATGAATGGTCACCTGTATTTCAGGAAATCTTCAATCACTATGTGACGTCGTGTTAATGATGACGATGATGATTTTTACGTTTGCTTTTTTTTATAAGGTATCAGAATATTTTAATTATGAACTCGCCGAAAATGGAATTCGTTTATTGGCTTTAGTTAAAAAACAAGCGTGAATCCTCTCGTCGCTTTTCAGAAAAGAAAATTCCTTTTTTGTTTACCAGGTGCACACTCATTGAACCAGGCCCCGTGGACACTCCAATGAAGGACGCCTAGTTGTTTTCTGAAGGAGTGGACCTTACAATAGCCGACCAGAAAACTCGTCTGATTAAAGAAAGAGCATTTTCCAGATGGGGCCAGTGCTGGGCCCAACCGGAAAAGGTGTTGAGCGCGAAGGAAGTGGCAGAAAATGCAAAGGAAGTGATCCTGAGTGAAAACCCCCACTTCCGGTACCAAACAAATAAGCATTACAACCCTGATGAAATTGCAGCTAAGCTGGCTGATATAACGGGCAACAAGTCGGTTGATATAATTACCAAACGATTCTGCGCAGAGTGAGGTCAAAGGTTCACGACTAGGGGAACGCTCTTCGTTTTATTAAACTTTTTCGATCTCAAATTAGATGTACATGTATCTGTAATTATTGGCCTAACAACTCTTTGTTGTCTTGTTTTCAGTTCACAATTTTTTGGTACAAAATGTGATTTGTCATTCTTGCCTTGTTCCTGCTTACAATGTGTCGCAGATTGTAAGGAATGAAAACACTTTTACCACAAATTCAATTGTTTCTTCAGTTGTACTGATGTCGACGCGAATGAATGAGTCACAAATGAAGAAAATCTCTCTCAACCGTTTAGTGTCTGAAATGACTTGTTTTTTTTTTTGCAGCTCGGGATTTTGGGGGTACATCAACCAGTGTCAGATGATCACGTGATTTTCTTGCCTTGCTTACAGTGTCACATAAGGACTATGTGAGGAATTTTGACTCTTTCACTGCTCACTTAAAAATCGCATTTTCTTACCGTTAAAGCGGGTTTTGGAGTGCTACGTTGCCAAATGCCACTAAACTTTGCTACAAAAGCATTTTTTTTTACAATATAGCTAAATTTTGAACCAGATTCTGTTGCAAATTGAACAATATTTTGATTTTTACGGATTCATGCCAATTTTTTTTTCTTGCTTCTTTTCCTTTTCTCTTTCTCCCCCTTTCTATTCTCTTTATCTTCTACCCTTTATCCCCTTTCTGTCCACTGGTAAAATTTTGGCGCCAGCCCTTCAAATAACCTGGAATGGAACATTGATCAACTGCACTCAAGACTGGACACGTTTTTCTGGAACAGCTCTGCCAGAATTTGGTTGATATTCAAAATGGACACACGCATGGATAGATCTGTCCTTGCTGTGTTAGCTGCTCATCCAAACTATCTGGTGTCGTCAGAAAATGATGACGTCACAAGTGGTTCCATGTCTAGGCTTAAAATCGCTTATCATGGCAAGTTTTACTCATTTGAGACTGATTTAGGTGGATTAAGCAGATTTAATGAAAAAAAAAACAATGAAAAAAGGTACATTTATATTAAAGAAAACCTAAAAATAATGAAAAATAATGATTCTTTTTTGTTCCAGGACACTATACTAACGCAGTGAGGCCAACTCTCTCATCTTTTTAGTTCGGAGACTTTTTGTTCCCGGTCGGGTTGTTTACCATTTATATGGAGAAACCTGTTGGTCCAAGTTTGTCAAATGTTAAGCCAGACCTTCCGAATAGGAAATTCCGTTCGAGATTGGCGTGTACCGCCGATTTATTGAACAGTCACCTCTAATTTACAGAGAGAGATTGGAACTAATTTGACTATTGGCGCAGGGCCTGGGACTTGAGAAGAAAGCGTTCCGTTCGGATAAGTTGGAATTTTGTACTCTATGTCAAGATGTTCCATTTATTAGGCGGCGCGACGTGCCTAGGCACGTTGGGCCGACTCATAAAATGCAACGCACATTCCTGGTTTGTCGTACGTCGGTTTACTGAGTCTCCGCGCGGCCTCTAAACAATCAGGCTCGTTATAATGACGTCGATTTCACGAGAGTGAAAGCTAATCTCTCAAACACGGGACGATTTGTTCGTGACATGACCATTTTTGCATCTGAAGCGTAATTTTGTTGTTTTCAGTTTCGCGGCGTATAGAAGTTAAGTAAAGGTAAGCGTTGAAATGTTTATTTCGCTTTTTTTGAGGACATTTCTTTGATAAGGGGCAGTGTTTACAAAGGCTAGTGAGAACTTGGGAGTTGTGAGCGGTAGTCAGTATGTCGGCATAAAAATAGTTTTGTATGTGGTGTTGTTTTGCTGAGAACTTAACCTGACCATGACTCATGGAGACTATTGTTAGTAGTGGTTACATAGTGCTTCCAACTTGACAGGTTGAGAAGCCGATCATAAACTCCATTCTTGAGTTCTCCGATGATGTAAAGCAAAGGAAGGAAGATAGTGTTGGCTGTACTCGTTAAATAGCCGTGAACAGTAAACACCGATCTTTATAAACACAAGTGTAGATAGAGTATGTGGTGAACTTCAGCACGATTTGTAGCGACCATATTTTTAGTTTCCAGATGGGGGGGGGGGGAGGGTCATATCTAAAAAACAAGGATGGAGTGGGTAGTCAGTTAGGTCACTAACGGAGAAAGTTCTGAAGTTGGTATTGATTTTATCAGTTAATCAATGTCTTAAATACTGACATTCTTGGGTAATATGTTTACATTCATTAAATTTAGTGTGTGGGTAGAATTCGTTCAGAGGTCACTAAGCGAGAAAGTGCTCAAGGCAAATCTGGCAGATACGCGACATTTCTTTCGTGACATGAGCTTTGTTGAAGAGTTTGAAGGTGAATTTTTCATTTGCAGCTAGGTGTTGTGGACGTAAACATGTTTTGTAAGATGATGACATTGATTAGATAGAGGATGTGCGCGGTAATTGTGTAAAGGAGGTGAGCGAAGGCCAATATTGAAGTCTGTTTTAGTTCTTTGTTTGAAGTAGTGCTGGTTACGAAAAAAGTAATCGTAGAGATGAGCGTAATTTTGTTGTTTAGAGTTTTGCGGAATATTGAAGTTAATTAAAGGTAGGTGTTGTAATGTTTATTCGCTGTTTTTGAGGACATTTGGTTGAGAAGGGCGGTGTAACTAGTGACCTCTGTACGACTTAAAACTCCTGACATACCGTAACTGCAAATTGTCCATAACAGGTCACCGGAAACCGCTCAAGTTAAACCTTTTTTCCTTAGGAAAAGGGAGGGGGGAGGGAGGGGAGTGAGAGACTATCCACCGTCCGTAAATTCTTCAGAATTTCCGTAAATTCTTCAGAATTTCTTGTTAAATATTCAAAATGAAAATAGACCTGCATCGTTGTTGTAAAAATAGATTGCAATTAGCCTGCAATCGTGTCGTTAGGATCCAAATGGAGCCCTTGCCTGAAGGCTGAAACATTTGTCGTGAATGCCTAGGGGCCGTACTTAACGATATCACGCTTTAAGAACGATTTATTTCTCCACGTCAAGCCACAGGGTTTTCTCGCAGAACAGAGGTATGCGCAAGACCCAAGAATACACCTTTGAAGTTGTAGGGCGATTCGTTTATTGTGATGGAATTTATCGAACCTCAAGTGAGGTGCAGTGTGACCCTGTTTCCTAATTAATTAATTCTAAAGATTCAGCAAACATGAAAAATAAAAACCTTAATTTCTCACCCAAAAGGCTTCAAACCAGCCCAGGAAGCCCTCAAATAATGACCAATACAACAATGAAATAAGGCGAATCATTTTTATTTCGACTTCTTTCTGATTTGTGGCAATTTGAGACGTTTTGTGTCATTTCCTTACAAATTCTTAAATGTTGCCGATGTTATTATTATGCATAGCGTGGAAAAGACAGTCTAACTTCTGCGCAGCTCTCAACCTTAGCTTGGGCTGCCTGTGGTTTAAATACATGGTATTCCGACTTGGTCATCGCCAATTACCAACTCAGCGAGAATAAGCAAACTTAAATATTGGAAGACCTATGAATGTTCTCAATACATGAAAGAATTTCATTCACCTACACAAAACAGGTGGCGCCCATATTGCTGACGTGACTCAATCCCTAGTTTCGTGCGTGGTGACGTCTTTTCAGTCTTTTTCTTGGGTCTTACACTGAGTAAAATTCTCCAGTTTAATCATTCAAGTGAAGTTAAGGCCATAGAGCCGTACGTTCATTTAGTGGCCACGTTTTCAGTTTTTGCAATTTTCGGGGGTGCAAGCAGAATGATTGTGCCTCACTCATTCATTATTCCTTTTGCTTTTTTTGTGATTTAGTCATTCTTCATTTGACATTCCTTATTCATTATTGCTTCCAGCTGCTATTCAGATCTTGCTGCGCAACTTCAGTTGCAATGGCTATGCATGAGATAGGATGACGAGCATGAATTAACAGAAAACTGAGCGCAGTGTTATATAGAAGAAAGAAAAAATGTACTGAATACAGGATAGCTCTTTTCAAGGTTTTCTTACTCTTAAAATGTCTCTGAATCAGGGCCCGTTTGTCATTTTTTTTCAATACGGAGCCTGTGAAAGCCGGAGATGGGACAAAACAACCCTGCAGCTGATGCAGATCTAGGATTTAGAGACATGAGAGAAAGGGGGTCCAAAGAAACGCCTGGCAAAGGCGGGAGTATCTCGGGGGGTCTGGTCCTTGGAAATGCGATTTCCAGCATTTTGAGGAGCGCATGGAGGTGCTTTTATTACCATAAATTCAACTAACTTTTTGCGCTAGCTATATATCCGTTAGTTTCTATATTAAAAAACCCTTCAACAATCTGTAACAAATAACGCTACTTGCCCGCCGTAAGACTCGTCTTGCAGTAGGAATTTTTTTTCGGCCCACTGTATCAGGGGCAAAATTTTTTTTTCGATATTAGTGTCGCACTTGAACTGTTTCATTGTAAAAATCTGCTAGCAGGAGTTTTTTCTTTCCAAAATCACTCAACTCTTTTCCGCCCAGAAATGGTCCGTCCCTTAAAATAATGGAATACTGATGAAAGACGCACTAATCATGAGAAAGTCGCCGGGAAAGACTTCTTGCACCCAGGAGTCCTAATTGAATACAGATCATCCAGAGTAACTATGATTACTGTTTAACTGGCCTTCACACCTAGACGCAAACACTGACAAAGATTCTACCGAGTCGAGTGCACACAACATTTCACGATATTCATTATTCCTTTATAGGGACTGAATTATTCATTATTCCAAATGTTCAAGCTCTACTAAATATTCCTTATTCCCTTACTGTTTTAACTCGTTATTCTTTATTCATTTTAATTCTCCGCACCCCCGTCAATTTGGAGTAGGCTTGGATAAATTCTGCTCGTAAATTGCCTTATTCTGCCTACCGGCAGTGCTCGTAAAAATCGCTTATTCTGCTCGAAATTCTGCTCGGACAACCTTATTCTGCTCGAATTCTGCTCGTTATCCGTAAAAATTTCGGCCCTTCGGGCCTTACGTATTTTACGCAAATATGGAAGGAAGCCTGGGCCTAACCCCTTAATACTAGCAAAATTGTAATTCATCTTACTTTATATCACGAACCAGTGAATCGTGTGCGTGCGTTTTAGCTAATAATAACATTAATCACAAGGTATTTGCCATTTGTTATGTCAGTTGGTTTTCAATTTTCCTTACAACTGTTATGCAAATCATTAGCGTCACTGATTTTCCGTTATTCTGGCCAAATTCTGCTCGAAAATGCCTTATTCTGCCTGCAGAATGCTCGCCCCAAAAATCACTTATTCTGCTCGAAATTCTGCCGGCAGAATTTATCCAAGCCTAATTTGGAGTGTGGATTTCGTTCAAGGAACTGTCATGGACAAAAGGACTTAACTTATCATTGCGTGCTTATTTGAGTATTGAAGCACGTGGGCTTTTGCACGTAAACAGCTGTCAAGCGTTGCGTAACGCAACTAGCAGTAGTTCGGGATGGCTCCAAAAATTGTGCTGATTTCTGGTTGTTCCAGCGGCATAGGACTCGCTACTGCTTTGTTTCTTGCAAAAGATGCCGAGAAACATTTTAAAGTCTACGCAACAATGAGAAATCTGGCGAAAAAAGGCCAACTGGAGGAAGAAGGCAAGAAGTATCTGGGAGACACTCTGATTATCAAGCAGCTCGATGTGTGTTCAGATGACTTGGTGGACAAGGTGGTCAAAGAAGTGATAGCTCAAGAAGGACGAATTGACGTTCTATGTGAGTAATGCACAGGCAATATTGAAAAAGAATGATGTCTTTGACAGTCTTCGGCTGTGAAGCTGTTTGTTCATTTGCAACTGCTTTAAATACTCTGTCGATCAGTTATTCTAAGTCTGCAATTTTTCACATAATTTTAAACCAGCTTGTGTTGTTGCACATGTAACTGCTCGGCGAAACAAAGTGGAAAGAGAGGCCTTAGTCGATTTGACTCTTGAACCAAGCTTTTTTTAATGATTTATTAGACAGAAATTTTTGGTCACGCTCACTTTATAAATGCATGCGAAATATGACCTTTCTGTCAGGCGCTTGATTAGTGGACAAGACTGGGCACTAGGCTTAGCTGCACCTTCGAGAATCAATATTAAAAATTGGTTGTTAAACGTTCTATTTCACAGTTAACAATGCCGGTGCGACTCTTTTCTCCATTTTTGAATGTACCTCGATAGAGCTGATGAAAAAGGTTTTTGAGGTGAATTACTTTGGCACAGTACGCTTAACCAAGGCTGTGATTCCATTCATGAAAGCAAGAGAGGCTGGTCACATCATAAGCATGAGCAGCCATGGCGGAGTGGTCGGTTACCCATGTGCTGAGACTGAGAGCTCGTCAAAGTTTGCAGTGGAAGGATTGTTTGAGTCGTTGGCACCTTCTCTTCGCCAGTTTAATATAAGGTACCTTAGCATTAGTCTCCTTAGGGTCCGTTGCGTGACGACCCCAAAAACGGCTGCGTGGGAGACAACCTTAGCATCGGCCAAGAAAGAAACGTTTTTATAATATTGACTTTCTTTGCCGCATGGCTGTTATGGGTGTTCATCAGTCGTTCGATAAAATTAGCCTTAGGATTTGGACTCAGTGGAAAATACGTATCCCAGTTTCCTTGGTTTTTCAAGGCACATTGAGAACCCCAAATATTAATTTTCCGATCACTAATCGAAGGCAAATGTCGAATTTTACAAGTGCCAAAACTAATGCAAATGAGCAAAAACAATAGCTTTTGCTTCGTGTGCATTAGATTCGGCACTTGTAAAGTCCAAAGCTTGACCAAGGCCTAATTACGCCATTAATCACTGAAGAGCGCTATTAAAAACTGCCAGTTTTAATTTGCCCGCTTATGAGCTTCAACCAGGGCTTACTGCGTCGTTCGGCGGCGGGGATAATGACTGCGTTATTGTCACTTAGTTTTCACTTGCATTGCAAAACTTGCTGCCTTTTACTTCAACTTGGCTCTTCAATTTTCATTCTCCATGATATCAAGGTGATTCGTCTTGTTATTTGAGCTGATTATTGCCACTTTAGGTACATAATGAGGGTGCAGCTGTCAATTTTTGTTTCACTTGCTACTTTACCCTTAATTGAATGAATTACTTGAAAAGTACCCTCATTTGATGGCTGATGTTTATCCCTATTGATAACCTCCTTTCTGATGTGATCCGTAGGTGCACACTAATCGAACCAGGCCCCGTAGATACTCCTATGATACACACCGTATTTGATGTTGCCGATGGAGTTGACAACTCAACCGCTGACCGAAAGACTCGTCTGATCAAGGAAAGAGTGGACGCCAGATTTGGCGAGTTCTGGGCCGAGCCGGAAAATATTTTAACCGCACAGCAAGTGGCAGAGGTTATAAAAGAAGTGATCTTGAGCGAAAATCCCAATTTCCGATATCAACCAAACAAGTACTACTGCCCTGATGAAATTGCGGCTAAACTAGCTGATATTACGGGAAATAAGTCGATTGATTTGATCACAAAAAGATTTTGTGCAGAGTAAAGAGTGTGAGCAAGACAAGTATAATCGTTTCTCGTCTGTAAGTAATTTTACAAATGCACGGACGTGTAAATCAGGGAAATGATTTCGAACACGGGAACTCAACACTTGATGTTCTTCTGCTGTCGTTCGTCAGTTTTGTTCTGTTTTTTTTTTTGTAGTTTTTTGCGGACCTTCCGGTTATGTTAAAACTAACAACCATCGAATGCCGTTTTACTCCCTTGAAGGGTGTGGTGGAAGGGGACTCCCTGATAAAAAGGGGTGGGGTGCTTTCCGTATCTTTAATCAGGGGGTTAAAATTTGTGGTTAGGTACCGCTTATGGTGAATAAATGACCACTGCTTGAAATACTTTGGAAACGTAATTGTTGGTCAGAAATGCCTAGTTTACACGTCGAACTTTACATGTGCCGAACCTAATGCAAATTAGCACTAAAACACTGGCTTTTCCTCATTTGCAATAGGCTCGGCACATGTAAAGTTCGACGTCGAAACTAGGCCTTATAATTAATTAAAGGGTTAAAACGAATTTAAGCCACGCCCACAGTTTCTGGAGATTCTGGTAACTCCTGGGGCATTCTTTTAGATTTTCCCACAAGAACAGCTGTCACTTTAATGTGAGAGGAATCTCTCCCCGCTGCAACACTTTATAATACGGTCTGGTGACAGGTAACCTCTTTGTTAAACGGCGACGGTGTCGAACAAGGGGGGCTTCTCAGGGAATACCCCTTGGGGTTTTGGTTGTGTTACAATATTTAGGAAAGGTTTTACGTTTGTTAGATAACCTGTGATATGCTCTAGAAGATAAGGTAAACATTATGGGTTGTGGCGCTGCTAGTGGCCAGTGACATCATCCAAAATGGCGGCTAAGACGGCTGCCGTCTTGAATTTTACTTCATAATTAGAAATTATCCAAAAACGGCAGAAACTGAAAATTTTAAATGCTAGAAGTGTAGAATATGGTATTATTAAACATTTCGCCGCTTTCTGTTCACTTTTTGTTCTTATTCATCGAAGAAAGTTGAAAACCGCACTTTTTTGTTTAAAAAAATGGCTTGATCATATAGTACTTATTACGTCGTATCTTGTAACCATAGTAACCAATTCTCACGAAATTTTGTCAAATGTATCCAAGGGATATGCGTACAGCTACTGAAAAGAGCAGGTACTTAAAAATCCTCTAAAAATTTGTTTAGTTTTGTTCTCTTTCTTCCTCGATCCTTTTCCCAGATGTGCACATGAACATAGACCCGTACCCACTGTGTACAAACCGCCTCGTTGCCTCGAATAGCCTTATCTACTTGCGGGCTAATGACATTAGTTCATTAAAGTGTGTTTGCTGTTGTTAGGTGTTGTACCGGTTCGCGTGTTTTTCTTTGAGCACGGTCATCAACCGAATGCTGACGATCTGGCACCTGCGTCTGTACCTATTCCCACAGGAGAACTATTGTCTCGCTACATTGTCTGGTATTGACTGGCATATTAGCGCCTGTCTCGCCCCCTGCAGTGCACAAAGCGAATTTATTAAAATAAACCTCGGGTCCAGGTCAATAACGTTTCTGGCCTTTGCAGTTTACCATGTGACCTCATCGTGACAGTATAAAAATTTTTGATCCAAAATTCACTTTGCCGGTCCGTTAAGCCAAGAGAGAAGCTCATTCGTGCCGGACATGGCAACTAACTCAACCGACTCGACTCCTACAACACTGGGCTTCGGACCTATTGGAAACACCCCTCTGAATCGCAGACTGATGAGTGTCACCTCAGCTTTCTCCCTGTTCGGAGCCTCGGTTATCATCATTACGTACATCCCTTGGAAATACATTAGGACGACATCGAGAAAAATCCTGGTCTACATTTCCATAGCAGATTGCATCGTAGTCGGTAGCTATTTGTTTGGCGCTTGGTCGCCGCCGAACGAGAACTCGATGGCGTGCATAACGCAAAGTTTTCTCTCTACTACAGGATCCTACAGCTAATCTGTGGTCCTTCTTCTGGACAACATTTATGGCAATTTTCTTGTACATTACCGTGGCGAGACAAAAGCCCCGCCTGGCCCAGAAAAAGTTTTGGGCTTTTCATGTTATTGGCTGGGGCATTCCCTTAGTCATTGTTGGCATCGCATTGGAAAAAAACGTCCTTGGAAGTGATCGAGGTATCTGCAGCCGGCTACAGCTCTGGCTGGTGTTGGATCAGGGTTCAGGGTCATGGAAAAAACAGTCAGAAACGTATTTTGGATGCTGATGACGGGGAAAGCTTGGGAAGTGTTGCTGTTTGTACTTGTTTTAGTATTCTATGGTTTGCTCAAGTGTCACATCCGTCTAGAGGTAAATAGTCTCTGGAAGGGGACTCCAGATAAAACGAACGGGGGTAACCTTTGGAAGATTTAAAGGAACTTCCAGAGGAACTCCTAAAATTAAAAGGCGCCACAATCTCGTTTCGTGTGGCCTGTGAGAGCAGACGCCTTTTCCTGGCTTTTTCTTGCGCTGGTGAGAACAAAGCCGGGAAAAGCTGTCTGCTCTCGCCATGTCGCAGGCTACGTTTCATGGGGTGACAATTCTGACAATAGCCCTTTTCACAGTTAACTTTTCTCATTTGCATTACAATGTATTTGAACGTGGATGTGAGGCAATTTCGGGCAGAAACTGCAAAATTGCCGGAAATTGCCTCACATCCACGTTCAAACACATTGTAATGCAAATGAGAAAAGTTAACTGTGAAAAGGGCTATTAGTTGTGTGTACTGTCATCGACTTGTACCCTGAGCGGTACAAAATTAATTCTACTGGTGGTCATTTTAGGTTTTTTAAACAACCTAAATGGTATCAATTCACTAATCTTAAACCCTAATATTTTTAATCGAAATTCTACGCGCAGTTTATTTTTGCGCAAAGATTGTAGAAAGACAAAATTGCATGAAAACAATGACTGCCCACAATCTAGCTAATACGAAGAACACCTCGTCCTTTTTTGTATGGGAGTTCCCCACGGTTAAATAGTAACATGAGTCAGTCGGCTCAAGTCAGTAGAAAGCTTTCTGATTCATTGTTTCGTCTTTGGGTTAAAGTCGCTTGCTTAGCCCTTAATCTTCTTCATCACTGGTAAATTCTATGGGTATCATATGGGATATGACGGCAATAATAGTATATATCGGCAGGGCTCGTCTCTGTTTGGTCTACGTCAAAATCTCGGTTATAAGCCCATGCTGGTGGGGACGGAGGGGCTTTCAATAAACTATATAGGTACTTGGCGCCCCAAGGGGTATAGTTTTTGAGCCGTTTTGATCGCAAAATGGGCATGGATTTTAACCACATTGGTCTGAAAGTCTGAAAATAAGGATGGATTTTTCCGGACCAAGTCTGAAAATGGGGACTGGGTTGTACAATCTTGTACAGGCGAGGTCTGAAAAATGGGTATTGAATAATTACGTATTTAGGTCTGAAATAGGGTCAGGATTTGAAGAAACAGACGGCACACGCCATCAAAAATGTCCAGAAAGACCCCTCCGGTTCCAATTATTGGCCCATCAGTTTTGTAACAAAACATTATTCCGGCCATCACCCCTCGGTTCATCACCACCATTCGTTTTTGCTCTCTGGCCATTACAATGTTTTTGCTCGGGGTGTATATGTACTAAAAGAGCCAGCGGGAGATCTTCACACGATAAGCTTACATCTTTGATCAATTCTGTGCTGTTGCGACTTGTGGAGATTCATAAAGAAGACTTGCTTCACTCAGATCTATATAACGAAGCTTAGGTCTTTCTACAAACCACATAGCCTGTTTCCAGATCCCGCGGGTCTTATTTTCGCGTTCACTTTCTAATTTCCATGCCGTCCCAACTATCTGAGAGCCTGGAACAGGCTACAAACCACAACACATCTTATATCTGGAGCATAAAAGTCAAGCGATCTATTATGCGACGAAAGATTACAGGACTGAGGCAAACGTGTGAGACAACACCTTCCTGGAATACTTTCAATAATATATGTTTTTCTTATTTCTGTGCCTTCCTTTCTTCACAGGTTTACCGTAAAGAAAGGCAACAGATTAAAAGTTCCGCTCTCGAGGCAGCAAGAAAAGCGGATAAAAAGCTCACATTTGTTCCTCTCGTTTTACTTTTTCTACGTTTCTGGGGAATGCTTCGCTTTTATATTTACTTGACATCATCGGTGGATGAATCAGAGTCTACAAGGAAATTTAAAAAAATCCTTCTTTATTTCCAGGTACTTGATTAATTTCCTCCTCCGTTATGTGTTTGTTGATGGTTTTTTGCCCTCACTTGCCTTGTGAGCCTTATTAATAATCCAGCCTCCTCACCACACCACTCGCCCCTCCGATCGGTCACTTTTGTACTTGCAACAACGAGCATTTTTAATAAAATAAATAAATAGATAAATAAACTTTATTGGGTGAATTCAGTTACTGGTGGACTCAGTAATCTACATTGTGGCCCAAAATCCTTAAAATAGCCCAAAAATCCCTAGTATAAAAGTACAATATTCTTTTACTAAGATTAAAAAATCGAATCTGCAAAAAAAAGGAAATCGTTTGGAAACTGACTGAAAACTGGTTTCAAAAATGACCAAAACCGAAAACTCCAAATTTCGCCTCATATCGAAAACACCCTCTTTTTTTTGACACTCGCGGGATCACAATCCCCATATTCGGAATATCAAGTACAGCAAGTTTTCATCAACCCCTTTGCCCTTTTGTGTTCAGGGGGAAAAATCCGAATACGTCCAAAAACTGAATTGTTTATCGTTGTTTTTCATGGAGTGTTTGAAAGCGCCCAAGGATTTGCCAACTTTATATTGTTTTGCCTGTTCACAGAGAAACCTCAGAACAACGTGAGGAGAGCCTTGTACAAGCACTGCCCCCAGTGTTTCAGATGGACGTGCAAGCCGGAGTCTTCAGGCGTTTTAACTGGCGGCCCCGCTTACAGTGGAGAGTGCTCAGAAATGAATGAGTCGTCGTCGCTTTTACCAGCGTCAGATCCTAGTGTAAGCTATCGAAGTAGCTTTTCACTTTAAAATAAAAGCATCTTGCAATTTCTGAAATCTTGTACTATGCTCTGAAGAACCCTTTCTCTGCCGCTGTAACTTGTGATTAAGCCTAATTTTAGCAGCGCTGTTAATTTTTTTTATGTAGGTCGCTCGCTAAAATACGCGGCTCTATTTCCGTGTCGCCTCCCCCCCCCCCGACTCCCGCTGAATGTTTTACTAACCAAAGCGAAAATAGGCTGTTCGCAGGTTTCCGACGCTAAATTGTTTTTCAGCAAAGACATGTAGAGATAACGAGGATACGGAGAGAAAAACAGGAAAGTAGTAGAATAATGTGAGTCATGCGGGTTGCGCGCTTACTTTTCTTCTCCGAAATCTCCCCTCAGTTTACACACACACAAAAAAGAGAGAGAACACCAATTGCGAGGAAACCTCTGCAGAGGGGAGAGTAAAGAAACACCACGTGTTCTCCCGGGGTTTGAGAGAAAAGGTGACCGGAGTGCCCTTTAGTGCTGGAATTTGGGTCGGTGCCGGTTTATACCTAGGGTGTTTAAATCTAAAATGACTACCCACAGGCATACCATTCTCAGGCCGGAAGATTCAAATCCACTGGTCGACAAGTTATCGAAGAATTTGACGTTCTCTCCAGTTTAACAAGGCATTGCTTTCAGAGGATTTCCGCTCAACGTTCGAGCAGCAAGTGCAAAACTTAAGTTACCAAAAAAATACTTGCAGCACTGTCACATTTTGAGAACAGATAAGAAGAACTTATCGTTACTTTTGCTCCCAAGCTGACCCCGCGAGAGAAAATTGGATTTGAAGTTATCCATATTTCAATTAAAAAGACGCTTCATGTCAGTTCAAAACGAAATGGCGCCGTTTTTAGCATACTTTTACGAGATTTGAGGTTAATTTTCTTGATAATGCTTGAGAATTTCATCGCGGGGTCACTTGGGCAATTGAACTAGAGTGAGATGTTTCAAATAGCATTGAAAATGTTACCGTGCTATGAGTAGCTTTTTAGTAAATATTTTCTGCACTTATTGTTCGAACGTTAAGCGGAATCCGTCTTACTATGGCGTTATAGTCAAAACGATCAAAAGTAACAATAGCTTTTTTTTTTTCAAAGTTGAGCCACTTTTCTTGATCAATTTATCCTCAGCTTTGTAAGTACCAGTTCTTTATTACTGTTTCTGTTTAACATTTTAAATCAAGATACGTTTATGGCAAAGTCCCCGCTGCGTGAATGGTTCAGCGAGTAACTGGTTTCTGCTCATTGTGATGAATATATGGATATGTTCCGAAGCGTTTCTGCAGGTAAAATCCTGGTTCGGTTCCCTTTTCAACCAATGAGAAGGCAACAGGTAACTTTCGCTTGTCCACTGTTGGCCATGGCATCGGATCTGACAAAAACAAACATACAATCACATATTTTAAGACAGGTCCACGATTTGCATCAGTTTGCTTATTGTTTCAGTTATCTCATTTTTCAAATCAGTGAAGGGAGAGCATAGAAATGCCATGTACACTGTACTTAGCAATGAATGCTAGTGGGCGTGATAGATCCGTTGGTATACGTAATTAGGAGCGCTACTGAGGAGCGCCTGACGAGCGCAGAAACTTCTGCGCTGGAGATCAGTGTTGGTGTTAGTTTAGTTTTAACATTTTTTGAACAGAAAATTGACAAAAGTTGTCAGGTCTTTTCTTGGCACTGAGTTTGAACCATTTCAGTCACAGAGTTAATCATTCAAATGACACGGTAATTTCTTACCCAGATCTCAGTTCTGGGTAAGGCATTAGAGAAATTCATAACTCAACTGCATGTGATAACATCGGGGGGGGGGGGGGTAAGCCTGGTAAAGTGCATGTGAGCAGTCGCTGCGGGCGCTGAAGCTAGTTTTTCCTCAGCTTAAAACGACTGGCTGGTAACATAACTATGGCATTTTCCCTTGGATGCAGGATGCTGGCCTATCGCCTAACTACCCGCAGCATTCAGTGTAAGATTTCACTAACAGTTTGTATAGAAACCTATTTATGCACCTGGATAGAGAGGCACAGTCTGACATAAATTGCGTGACAGTTGATTATCGAGACAATTGTCCGTATAGATGTAGGTGGGTAGAATCGTTGCTTGAGACGAGAATCAAAACGACAACACTTTTGATCCACAGGTTCCATTCAACTGCACGTGTCTTATCTCTCAACCGGTTCAGACCCGTTACAAGCATGCAAGCCTTCGTATATGAAGTTCCCAAATGTCCTACTACATAGAGCCCCTCGGGGGGGGGGGGGGGGAGGGGTTAATAGAGAGGCGCAGTCTTTCCAATGAAAAAGCCGATAACAAGAAACTTGGGGCACTAACGAGTGCAAAACTTCTTCTCAAGTTTTTCTGGATTTGTTCATAACAAAACTTAAATATTGCAGGCGAAAAAAACTAAGCAAGAACAACGAAACAGTTAAATACTCCGTCAGCTGAATTAGCAGTCTAAGCAAGACTACAGTTAGCTACCAATGCTTACTGTCCGGAACAAAGGCCATGAAACTCGTGCCATTCATGCTCATGTGAAGTCAATGTTTATTTCATAAGATGATGCAAGACTTAATGATTTATGATGTAAATTCTGTTAGCTTTCCTTTTTTTAAAGTTTATGCCCCCAAATTTTAAACACACATCAGTGAAGAATCTCAAACATGCAGCCTTATCATCATGATGCTTTTAGCCTGATTCTTTTTTGTTTTTTTCCCATGCAGCCGAGTTGCTGTTTTTCTGGAGGATATATTAAAAGATCTGCTTACGGAAGGGAAATGCACTCCCCTATTGCACTATTCTTTTCGAGGACTTGTTCCAGGGAATCAGTTAGCAAAATAGCTGCCGCATTCAAATTCAATACTTGACGATTTACTAATAGGAAAAAAGGGAATTTTGATGTTTCGTGACTCTTTGCGTGGAAAAGACTTGAGACAAATCAAAACTTTTAATTAAATTATGGAACTGATGGGGGAGTGTTGTAAAGCTACCACTATTCACGAAACCGAGCAAACTTCCAAAAAAAAAAAAAACAAATTAAGTTGCTCGCCAAATACGAAATTTTTATAGTGTCTAACAAGAGCAGCTTTAGTTCAGAAGACAAGATTTCTGAGGGATCGTGAAGGTCCAAGACTGAGCATCAAGACCGACGATCCCCACAGCAAAAACAAGGTAATAATCACTATGATTAATACAGCTTTTCATGACTATTACCTTGTTCGTTATTTTCTGTTGAAAGTTCCTCAACCGTCTCAGTGTGATGTGTGACTTCTGCCTGGGACACAGTCTGCGTGTAAAAAAAGCTTTTTTCTATAAATATTTGCCTGTGCAGCGATTCAAGCCTTCACATGGGTTCTTCTGCACTTTGCAAGCGTTTCTATTGCAGATCTTTTGTCGCACAGAAACAAACAAGCAGGCACACACAAAAAAATCAATGTACTCTTCCTACGAGGAAAAACCCACAGGCAGGCTAGTGAAATACACATCAACAGAATCAATCACACTCAGTGAACAGAAGAAACATCAACATAAATCATGGAATTAAATTACCTCGTTGGATGCAGACATTCTCGATCAGAAAACTTCAGTTGGTCAGTATGCGAGTTACGGCTTTGCAGTTGTAAAGGTATGGAGCTTAATCAATGTCCCCACTCAACATTTATAGAGGCCTTTGACTGACAGTTTATAAACATCGGACCTGAGTTCCGTGTCTTGTCTTGTTTTGTTGTTTACATCAATGTCAAGTAAACATGCAACATACGTCACCTTTCTAACTTTATTCATAGGTCGAGGAAGAACGTTTGGGCTAAAAACGGTAACAAAGCAATGCGGGTCTCTGCTCACCACATAACATTCCTCGTACTGAATATGAATATATGAAATAATCATATATTTGAACTGCGGGCAAAGATAGAATTATATGAAGATCATCGCAGTGAAGCTGTCTCAACTTAAGTAGTTGAAAAGAAGAAACCTGAAAAAATTCAGGCTTGAACGGGAATCGAACCCATGACCTCTGCGATACCGGTGCAGCGCTCTAACCAATTGAGCTATCAAGCCAACTGGGAGCTGAACAAATGTGAGTTCGTATTTATCCCGTAGATGGAGAAATGAATATGAATATATGAAATAATCATAGACATATTCATATACATATTCCCGTTCAAGCCTGAATTTTTTCAGGTTTCTTCTTTTCAACTGTTTAAGTTGAAACAGCTTCACTGCGATGATCTTCATATAATTCTATCTTTATCCGCAGTTCAAATATATGATTATTTCATATATTCATATTCATTTCTCCATCTACGGGATAAATACGAACTCACATTTGACCAGCTCCCAGTTGGCTTGATAGCTCAATTGCTTAAGTTGAAACAGCTTCACTGCGATGATCTTCATATAATTCTATTCCTCGTACTGTTGTCGTATGAAATTTGGTCGTGAAGAAATGGGTGTGCAATGTTCTCTTTGTAAGCATTTCAACCACGAGAATGAATCTATGAGCTTCTGTTATTCAACAACAACAACAACAACAAGCTTTATTTGCATGACTATAACAATTTATTACAGTATTGCAAAAGCCACTTAAAATTAATTATTAATTTCTTACTTAATTAAAATAACTAAAAGAGATTACAACCATTTCTTATTTTCAACCATTCAGAGAGGTAGCCATTGTAACTAGTTTGTCTCTCTGTTCAAAGCGTGACGAGATGAATGAAATTAATTGAATATTTATAAAATAATCAGTACAATTCAGACACGAACATATCACGAGTGGGCCTTGTTAACAGGAAGAGCAAGCAAAGTTTTCGTCTCAATTCAGTTGATCTGATCTGCTGATCTCTTCATGATCGTCATCTGATGATCTGATCTCATTTTAGAGACCTTGTCTCGGATCAGATGATTGCCTTATTGGGCGATGACGTGAAGCCGTTGGCCTTTCTTCTAACCGGCTACACTAACAGCCACCTTTCATTTGAATACATCTGTAAATTGGAGATTTTGATATTATTTATTTTCTGTTTAAATTTACTTTCATACACGACCCCCACAATCCGACCCACAAACTTGAAAATTAACAACCACCTATCCTATCCTATCCTATCCTATCCTATCCTATCCTATCCTATCCTATCCTATCCTATCCTTTTCTATCCATCCCATCCGATCCCACCCGTCCCACTCCGTCCCATCCCCTCCCATCCCATCCTATACTAGAACCCACTGACAGGCAGTCAATCACTTGACTACAGTGTTTCGGAGTTAGCAATAAGACAAACCTACAGTTTAACGCCACTAATAATCACTTTTCCATAATACCCATACTGGCTACTTCTCCACAACCTATCGAACGTAAATCCCAACTTAGGGCTCGTTTTTTATCCACAATTCTGGAATAACAATGGTTGGTACGGAATGCTAGGAATATTTCGGATTGTCTGCATAAAAAAACGCCCGTCGAGATGCGCAGTCCTGGTCCTGCCTTTTTCTTGTACGAAACATCCCTGAAAAAAACTCGTACTTTTGGTTCAATGAAATTAGAAGCAATGGCAATGTTTCATTGTGTCCAAAAGTGTAACCTGATCTTTTCTCCGGTAGAGACGTATTTGAATCCGCAGCGCTCATCTCGCCGACCGCCATCTTGGATTTTCATTCGCAACATTCTGTTCATTCTGCGCCTGGGAGCAGAATGGATGGAATGGCGTTCTGTCCATTCCGGAATAGGAATGCGGAATAGAAAAACGCGCGCATTTAACATTCTGGTCATTCTCATTCCAGAATTGTGAATTAAAAAAACGCGCCCTTAGTCCCTAGGCATTCCCTCTTTCCCCGTGGTCCGCGCAAAGTCAGCAAAGGGGTCGGCGAGTCTCTTACGATATCATGGCTCACGGTCTACAACCCCGGACAAAACTACTTGAGACAAATTGAAAACACGCCGGTATTTTTCTATTGTCTTTAATAAAACCTCATACACTACTGGATAAGTATCTGTCCTCCCCCCTCCCCTCTTTCAATGTTGTTTTGAAGACAACAGGATTTGTATAGACAAGCATCATGGCCAAAACAACATTGTGTTGGGGTGGGAAGGGGGGCAATTTGTACATCTCTCGTGGTCTCCAGTTGTGGCGTTGATATTGGAATACAAGCGAATCTGTCTCAAGAGTTTTGTCCGGGGTTGTAGGTTTGACCGAGCCAATCGTCAGTAAGCTCTGTCTACTGATTGGCCGTCGTAGGCTTTATTGTATGTAGTACAAGTTAAAGAACTTTAAGACACTATTCGACTATTCGAAAAGAGTAAGGGACGTATCCCTTGGTATTGTGGTCTGATCTGTTCATATTCATTACAGGGAGCCGACATAGACAGATGCCTTCCCCTCTTGAAGTCAAGTTAATATAGAATACTATATCGAAAGGATGATGTTTGGAGTGAATTTGATTGTTAAGTGGACCAAAATGCACCAATAAAATCACAGAAGAATGCCTTTTCATCAGGTATCGCAGACTTAAGGGACCTTAAAAGGGATATTATATATTACAGTCAATTTAATGGACAGAGAAAACGGGCGCTATGATTGGTCTAGCGGAGGTTGTGATTAAAGTACAGTCGCACCAATGACGTTATAAGCCGCAAAGTTCTGCGCGCACAAAGACAACCTCGCTCCCAGGTCCCCTCTCTTCCTCGTCCCTGGGAACGAGGTTGGCCCAGAGCACCATGAAGATTTAAAAAAAAAAGGTTCTAATTTTGTGCAGGATGACCGATATAGAATATAGTTTCCAGCTGGCAGTGCGCGTGCGCTCTGCCAGTGCACACAGGACGTCAAACCGTGGCTAGATCTTCAATCATGCTACTTGCTGGCGGTTCGCAGCATACACCATTTTTTGCCGTTTTGACTTCTTCAGTGTGTTATATCACCGTACACAAGCACGGCCAAAAATTGAAGAATGATTTTTAAAGTAATCCTTCAGTTCCTAGCCAAATGCATTTTCAAAATCCCGTTTTCCACCTCTACCTGATCTCTGCAACAATTCTTTCACGTCCTGGCGGTTCATTCGCAGTCCCAGTAGTAAAATCCTATTTCCCAACCGTAAAAAAAATTGGCGAATTCTTGAATCCAGGTTATTCTCACTCCACGAGTCTTGAACTGAAACTCGGGTTGTCCACTTATATATTACATGCACTATTGTATCTTGAACTTCAGTTCAGTCTCGAACAGATTCCCAGGTTTTCCACTAGCGGTAATGTGCCTTCATAAGTGGACTAAACTAGAGGTTGTTTATCATCGAAGAAAGGCGACTTTGGCTGATTTGCTGAATTAGCTTGAATTCCTGGGGCTGATTCCGTGTGCCGGAAAGAGTTTATAACGATAGCGTAATGGCCGAACGTCTTTAAGTGAGCTTCGTGACCTATCCTTCCAAACAGCAAATTGATGTATGGTTAAATGCGAAAAAGGAAAAAGCTAGCTACCTGGCTAGCCGAAAACAGTAAGATGTCGGCGGACATAATCGAACTAAAATCTGCCGTCGCAAGGAGCAACAACGAAGTTAATAAGCTCAAGGAAGATATGAATAATCAGGCCAAATATGTTGCAAGCCTGGAAGAGGAGGTTGCCAGAGTATCAAAAAAGGTAAAGACCACAAAAGAAGAGCTGGAGGATCTTCAGGTAAGCTTCGACGAACTGGAACAGTACACCAGAAAAAATTCGCTGGAATTACATTGTAGTCCGGAGAACATCGACCTACCGATGGATGAAATGGTCTGTAAAGTTGCAGAAGCGATTGGAATCGAGCTAGAATGTGATGATGTCGAAATTGCCCACAGGCCCGGGCCCACAGGCTTAATAGAAGGAAAGGAATCAAACCAATAATAGCTAAATTCGTTGGTCACAAGATGAATCAAGGTTATGTAAAGCTCGCGTTCAACTAAAAAATTCTACAGTTCCATCTGTCCCCTAATTACGCGGGCCTTACTACGACCGATTCTCTGATGCGTATACATGTATTTATCAATGAAAACCTTACCCAGTACCAAAAGGAAGTGATGTCTTTCGATCCTTCAAAAAAAGAATGACCAAAAGATTACAAGCGCATAATGTCTCTTGACGTCGCCCTCTGGATAACCTCGGAGAATGCTGATTCCAAGGAAGATATCAAGGAACCTTAGTGGGATCGAACTCAGCTCATCAAAACACTGTCAGCCGAAAATTTTCATCAACTCTGTATTTGACCAGGGAGAGTAGGCCAATCACCGGCATGCTTTTCGCTTCCTGTAAGCAATTTATTCCCTCTAATTTTGAATGTGCGTGTAAGTACGTCTGTTGTTTTATGTCCCTACTATAGTAATTCTTTGTGAAGCAATAAAATTTCATTACAAAAAAGTTGATAACGATAACATCCTGAAGCGTTCTTCGCTTTTTTTTTCAATCGCTCGTTTTCCTTCCAGTGTCACAAAAGTGATGACCAGGGGGGGGATAGAAGCGAGGCCTGGACCGAGAAACGATGTTCTCACAACTTGCAAAGCGGTCCAGTCAAAACGTGGACAGCGGTGATTGTCATAGTAAATATTTCCGATCGATTATTCGAAATAGTTTGCAAAATTTATGTGTATTTTGTCGGGGGAAAGTAAGCGGTGAGCGGCTAATCTCTCATGGAACTTACTGCCAGTTTCGTGCAAGAGAATATTCGATGGAAGCGACATCGATGAAGACGCTTCTGTTTTCGCACTGTCTTGTTTGTTGCAGTGGCGAGTGGATCAGCTGCGAGCTGTACGGCAGTCACGTTTCGCTTGTTTACACTTGGAGACCAGGTTTGCGACAAACGTTTCAAAGTTGAATGCTAGAATTAGATAATTCAACGTAAATAAACTTCTCATCGAGAGAAATCGCTTGAGCTATTCAGGATTTTATTTCCGCGACATAATTTTGGTCTTTGTCTATCGCTGAACTGATGCATGTGATAAATAAAAATACTATCAATGTTTCTCTTTACATCTCATTCTGTAACGAATTGATAGCATGAGATGAGACAGTTATGGCTGTACTCGGTTTGCAGGTTTTCCTCCAGCGTGGTCTAAATAAATTGCAACGGGAAATGTGCCATAAAACATCGATGTAAATTCAATCAAAACCGCTGTAACCTAATGCAAGCTAATGCATGGAAACAATACCTACGCACAAAATACGACTTTTATTATCAATAATCCAGTTATGTGTTGACAAGATCATTTCACAGTTCAGTACTTTGAACCCGATCCCAGTTTTTAACCCAGCTTCAGAAAATTCTATGTGATTCTATACAGTACAGTCGATCAGCACAGACTGGATTGATCGAAGCGCTACTGTTCTACTTTGCGACTAAAAAACTTCGAGAGTAAACTTTTGTCGTCATAAGAAGCAAATTGCACGAAAACATGATAAAAGTGTAAAATACGATCAATTCGTCAATTACCTAAACGAAGGGACAAAACCGAATCCGCCGCCTTTGGCCGCCATAATTTTTTCCCTTCAGCGTCCGAGTTCCGTTGGAACATGCAACATCTGCGCACGCGTAGGAGGTATATCCGCTGACTAGAACCTCATAGATTGCTTTGCAAGTTGTGAGAACATCGTTTGGATTTCATTTAAGAGAATGTATGGGAAGTTGCTTCCCCCCCCCTGGTGATGACTAACCTGAAAACTATTCCAGTTCCGTTTGTAATGGATACGGTTTCAGAAGTATGAGGAACAGCAAATATCCAAGAAAAAACAAATAACGCTGAAGCAATGTTACATTGTCGCTCGTTTGCAATGAAAACAGGAATTATTTTCAAAGCCGTATGTTGATTGAACCAAAGGGACGATTTCGAACCAAGTAACACACACTCATAGGACAGATCAGGGCGTGTTACACTTTGCCACCCCCACCCGTCCCTCCCTCCGCCCACACGCACACACGTTCCCGGAAACCCCGAAAACCCGGTCACTGTGCTGAAACGCGCTGTGACAAGGTAACCCTGTGACAAGGCACCTTGAGTTGAGAGGCTTATCTAATGTGCGTAAAACCTAAATCTCAACACAATATCAAATTTCAATTGCGTAAACTTTTGCTACGTTCTTGAAGAATATACACGTGCTTCTTTGAGCAATACTATTGTACGGCTTGTAGTACGGACAGACATCAAAATGGAGCAACGGAGCGTTTTACGGATTAACGAATATCTTGCAACAGTCACCTCCGTTCTCTCTTTTTTCGGAACACTTTTCATAATGATTTCGTTTTTTGCATGGAAGGACATTCGAACTACGTCGAGGCGAATTCTTGTTTACATTTCAGCTGCAGACTTTTGTACCTCCGTGGCGACTATTGCGGCCATCACAAGCATTTGGATAAGTGGATCGGAAAGCAAGCAAGTTTGCCTTGTTCAAAGCATTCTCGGGACGCTTTCGGTGTTGTGCTCGTTCTTCTGGACAGTCTTCATGGCACTCTATTTGTACATTACTGTTTGCAAAAAGAATGCACGATTAGCGGAGAAGTTGATGTTCTGTTTTCACGTGTGTGGATGGGGAATTCCAATTATTATCGTCTCTGTCGCCGTCTCATTAAAGAAGTTAGGGAACAACGGTGATCAAGTGACTTCGGGATGGTGTTGGGTGAATCAAAACCTGCACTGGAAGGACCAAGTACTCTGGATGCTATTGGCTGGTAAATTCTGGGAGATTATGGCATATTTCGTAATAGTTGTCCTTTATGCTTTACTAAAGCGGAATATGACAAAAGAGGTAAGAACGTAAACAAATATAACAATAAATATTATTGTAAATTAAATTAATTATAAGGTGACTCAAGAGAGGGTAAAAAGGAAATTTAATAAGTCTCGGGATTAAATTTAAATCCTGTTGTTGTTGTTGTAAAAGGCCTGTCACGTAGCCTGCAATGAGGTATTTTCTGGTGGCATTTTGGTAATGTGCACCAGCCATGTTGGATTTGCAAAACCTTTGTGATTTTGGGATAGGGGGGTGGGATTGGCAGGGATGGCATGGGAGAGAAAGGTAAGAAAGCCCACCTCCACCCACCCCCTTGGTTGCACTTTTCACTCTCCCCAGTCTTCCTCCGCTTTCAAATCAAAGATGGCATTTTTTGGTTTGCAAAATTATACTGAGCAGTTGCTCTTCCCCCAAAATACACCTACGTTGCAGGTCATGGACACAGGGTGTGCACAATACTGCATTCTTTGGGAAAGAAGCAGGGCTGTGTGGTTAGGGTGATGATTTATCTGGGGCAGGGGGGGGGGGTGCGACTCTAGTATGAAGGGGTTTAGAATGGTAAAATCCAAAACTCACTGAGATGCCAAGACCCTTCTTTAAAAATCCAAGCCCAAGACTTTTCTGCCTAGATTTTAAGACTCATCTTTGCTCAGTCTCATCTCTTTTTTGTAGACCAATTCTACATCCCTTCATTTAAATAGCTCTGAAAATGTGGTTGTGTTGTTCTGGGTAATAGGATATAAAACCATTTTTATATCATTTTGTGGTATAGTTTTGAGAACACAGCCTTAAATGTTTATCCCCAGATTCATCAGAAAGGTGGACTTCTCACACGAAGCACAGTAGTTCAGGCTCAGAGGGCAGAGAGGAAGTTGATGTGTGTCCCCTTGATATTTGTGTTCTTCCGCATTTGGGGAACCATAAGATTTCTCCTATTGGTTGCGAGAGGACCAGGCTCACACGAGGAGTCACATGATTGGCTATTAATTTTACAGGTCTGTATCAGTTATAAGGACCATTTGCACTCTCTTCATTTCTGCTTATCAGATGGTATATATAGGGTCCACAACCATAAAGATATATCAGTAAAAAATTATTATTAACATTATGGTAGACAGGACCGTAGCCAGTATGAGGCAAACTGAGGAACTTGCCTCAGTTATTTTGTTCGCTTTCTTAGGCATTTTCTTCGTTTAACACCCTAAATACCTAGGAAGAGAATTTTAACCATGGACATTGCCTCAGTCATAATTTTTTTCTGGCTACGGCCCTGGTAGAGGTTTTAATAATTTGTGATTCGAGTGTGCTCAACTTCCAAAGCTTAATCCGATCTCAGTAAATATGTGGAGCAACTTGAGGGAATACTGTAACTAGCTGTACATATCACCTCCAGCTTGATAGTATACCAATCCATTGCAGGATTACCCCAACAAGTTTTGTAGGTTTCTAATCCCTAACCATTTGCCATTGTGCATTTATATGAAAAAAATTCTATGGGGGCCAAAAGCAATTATGTGGAGTAAGCTTTGCTGTAATTTTGTTCTTCCTTTACAAAAGAAGCCTTTACTTTATCTCTTTTCAGAGTAATTTACTGTAATGTGTGTTCAAGTCCTTCATAAAACCCAAAATATGGTTGTCTCATGTTGCAGAGGACGACAAAGAAATCTACTTAAAGATATAATGGACATGCAAAGTTGTTGTTTTGTTAATTAAACCATTTAATGGTGACATTCATGTTGCAGTTGCAGTTGTGTTTGTGTGAGATCCGTAATTTATACTGGTGAAATGCATATAATATAGGGAAACCTGGGGGAAATGGTACTAATGGCTCTGAAGCAAAATTATGACATAATTATATATTAAGCAACATCTTTATATTTTAATGATTTTTTTCTTTAACTCTTTATAAAGCCCTATTAGTGGCAGCATTTTATTTCTCCTTACAAATCACTGCGTGATCAAACATTCAGGTCACGAGAATATTATAAAGAAAATGATTATCAAAGACAAACTGTCTTGATGTTTAAGCACAGTCTCCCAACTGGTACCATAACAAATGTTAGGAGAACAGTAAGGAGAACATGTATGTTGATAACGGGGCTTTTACTTACAGGGTTTAAGAAATCAGGCAACCATTTTTACTTTCTTAAATAAGTCATTGGTTTTTGTCAGCCTTCTAATGATTGTTATCACTCCATATTTTAAACCCAATTTAAATTTAGCCAGGGGCTACCTCATGGTGTTTTATCAGGATTGGAATGTGCTAAAGTTAAATTAAATACCTTTTTCTCATACATGAAATGATTCTAGTATGTCAAGAAAAAAGAAATCCAATGATTTTGTCAAAGGGAAAATGAACCATTATCAGTTTTTGGCAATTTCTCCAAGAAACAAGAAATTCTGAAGAATTTACAGGCGACCGATAGTCTCCCCCCCCCCTCTCCCATGACTCCCCTTTTCCTAAGGAAAACAAAAACTTTAGTAGTTCTTGGTTTCCGGTGACCTGTTATGGACAATTTGCACTTCCAGTATGTAAGGAAGCACATAATCACTAGCCTGTGTAAACGCTGACCCTTACCAAACCAAATGTTCTCAAAAACAGCGACATAAACATTTAAAAGCTTACCTTTACTTAACTTCCATACGCAACAATACTCAAAACAACGGAATCCAACACCTCCCTGCTAGCATTAATATTTTCGTAACCAACACTACTTGAGAAACAGAAGTAAAACAGACTTTCAACATTGGCCTTCAGTGACCTGCTTGGCACAATTATCCCTTCGTGTACTGTCATGATCTGTCACTGTATTCCCTTTAAAAACGTGATTTAACATGTCTGCATGCAGCAATTGTAACGTTGTTTGTCAATAAATTCCCTGAAATTTTCTGCGATCATAGATGGAGAATTTATAACAGCAATACCATTCAATTCTCATTCAGTAAGTCTTATGTGCAGTTGTCCCAATTGGCCGCGCGACATCAAGAGGACCGAGTTCCAGTGACAGACAACGACGAGAGACGAACGATGAAAGGAATGCAAAAGGAATGCAACTTCCATTTTATGAGTCGGCATGATGTGCATATGTATGCACGATGGCCGCCTATAAAGGGAGAAACTTGAAAACATAAGCTGGATGCTCTTTGCAAATCAGGTCACGTAACTGAATATCATGCACTGTACATGTGCAGCGTCCAAAATGAAAAACCAAATATCCCTTAATTAAACCACCAAGGGTTTTGCTTGGGGCATTTTTTATTGTTTTCTGTCACACTTGCCATAAAAATTATCCTCGGTAAATTTTCCTGAGGTAAAATTGGTTACACAGGGAAATGCACATTCCCCAGGGAAATCTTTTATTTACCTATGTAAAAGTGCCTTGTGTAAGCACTGCTATTGCAGTACTTTTGGCTGTTAGTTATCAGACTTGCAGTCCATTGGCTGTTGTCTTGTAATACAATGTTTTTATTTTTTCATTTTTGTTTTTTTTACAGGGTATTGGAGACAATGCCCCAGGGTTTGCCAACTTTCTTCTCTTCTGCTTCTTCACGGATAAATGTCTTGGGCACTTTCAGTGGTGGTTTAGATCTTGTACAAGCTGCTTTACAAGAAACATCCACCGATCGAACTCATTAACTGTGTACTGCGATGAAGTTACACCACAAGAACCACTTATTAATCAATGGAGTGAGATGAGCAATGAAAAAAACTGTCAACATTTTACTGTGCCTGTGAAAAATTATTCATCCATACTGAACAGTTGATTAGTCATTTATCTGTGAGCACAATAATTAGGGTCTTTGCATGTGCAGCCAAGATTGACCCCACAAACAACACAGGTTTATTTAACCCAAGCTGTATTAAAACCACATGCAACAATGTGCAACAAATAGCATTTAGAGTGCAACTATGCACCAAAATGCATATGAGTGTCAATATAAGACTGTTCAGTTGTACTCACTTAGTTTTTTGACTTTGCCTACATGTGGAATCTAAGACACTGTTAAGCTCCTCTATTATTTTTTTGCAATTGAAGAAAGGAACTGAGAAATAAAAATCTATCCATCAGAAAATTGTATAAGGGAGTGTTCAGACTTGTTGCCCAAGCACTGTGCCCAGGCACACTGAGGCTGGGAGGCACCAATGTGAACATGGATCTGAGCAAAGGTGGAATAAGGTGGAGACCTTGTACTCTGTGGCACCAAAGTGAGCAAGGGCACAAGACAGCACACAACTTTCATGAGTGCTCAGGTACTTGGGCCACAGACCCTTTCTCTTGATTTTTATTTAACTTATGGCATTATGCCACCAAATGAAAATGAATCACAATTCCAAGTTGACAATTCTAAAGTTGACAATTTTTCAGAAAGTAACTTTTAAATCATGTACACTTAGGTATAACTTTACCATAAGACTGGAGAAATGGTGTTAATATATTAACTTGAATTGGGTATTTCTGGGATACATAATTTACAAAATAGTATGCAAGTGTGTGCAGGGCTTGTGTATTTATAACGAGACAGTGAAACACTCAGAGGGGACGTCCCTTTACGCCACACTGTCTCTATGTTTAACGTAATGATCTTCAGTGTATTACATTTTAACCAAAATTAACAAACAATTTTTCCCAATGATGTCATTCTACTTCAACCACCAG
This sequence comes from Siderastrea radians, assembly GCA_964017195.1. Taxonomy (NCBI): domain Eukaryota; kingdom Metazoa; phylum Cnidaria; class Anthozoa; order Scleractinia; family Rhizangiidae; genus Siderastrea; species Siderastrea radians. Next base: position 44,346,611 of record OZ024888.1, read on the forward strand.
GATGTGTGTCATTGACTTCCTTCCTTATTGAAATAAATATTATTTTGTAAACACAATAGGGACTGGATAATATTGTGGCCCTGTGTACATGTACATGAACCACGAGAAAACAAAAACCTGTCAGAAAGATTATAAATATTCAAATACAGTTGTTTTACAATTCAACAATTCATTAATTTAAACACTAAATGAAAGTTTAAAGTACTAAGGCATCAGTTAATTATTCATTTTATTGACATCTATGTCTGAGAGTTGAACATACACTGTATATTACTATTATTCTCATATTAATATTATTTAGTAATTGTTAGATATGTTTGGTACAATGTCACAACTATGAAGATGAATATATGTAGGTTCTATTTTTATGCAACATGTCAACTGTAGATAACAATTAATTATGTTCATGATAAAAGAATCATTTTAAGACAGTCTGTAATAAGTCTGACAAGGATGGCAGTGCAAAGTCAAAGAAATATGAGGTTACTAAAATGATCACATTTGTACAACAAAATGATAGTTGTAAACAACTTCATGGTTTTAAATTAAAAGGTACATGTGTGAGACAGAAACGTGAGTTCATCAATGTCCTGTTCTTAGAGATAAAGCTGCAGTAGACCCCAGTGCCCTCCCCCCCCTTCTGCGATCTCGCATCCCCAGAAACTATTTTCTCAAACTGAAATTCATTCCACTTGGTTCATATGTTGCTGATATTTAATATGTACTTTTGACTGTCTCACTCTCCCATTATCCTCAAACAAGTTTTGGCTTACCTTGCATGTTCAAATAGCAGAAGACTACTGTTAGTTTTCATTTTATTAGTTTCAAATACACCTCTCGTGTCCTTTAACCCTTTAAGCCCTGACAGTGATGAAAATGAAATTTCTCTAATTACATTATCCCTACTTGTTCAAACTGCCATTCAAGTGATGATTGAGGACAAAGAAAGTGTTCACCAAGGATCAGATGTCTTGATATTTAGACAAATTCTCCTTACTAGTTCCATAAGAAATGTATAGAGAACAGTAAGGAGAATATACGTTTTAAGATCAGGGCCATAAAGGGTTAACTTGCACTGGATCGATCTACTTCATCACCATTATATCCTCAAGTGGCTTTCTTTTGAGGTCTGGTACCATTGCGTCGTTAGCAGGATAACCAATTGGAAGCAGCATGATAAGCTTTTCATTGGCTTCCCTTCCCAATAAATCTCGCATACGAGGTCCGGCATTCATGGGCGTTGAAGTCACCGTTACCAAACCAGCATTCTGTGAAAACACAGACAAGAAAGACAAGATGGTTCATACATCTGTATGACGATGTTGCCATAGCAACAACATTGGCTGGAGTCGCTTTCTGATTTGAACCAAAGATCACCATTTGTGACTTACAGTATAAAAAATTTATGAAGAAGAGATGGACCTACATGTGTTCAAACCAGCCATAATAATGCCCACATTGTGCTATATTTCCTCATTAACCATTAGAAGTAGTGGATCATGGTTTGAAGCCTACAAGGGGGAATTTCATCCTTGCAAGAAAGAGACATGGAAGCCAACCTGTTGCCCTGGTAACATCACAGTATGTGTAACAATAGAAGAAAAAAGGAGGCGCAAGTGGCAAGCGACAAATTAACAGACTCAAAACCTCATCAAATCACACAAGACCACACCAACAACATGACGCAACTGAACCATATTTGTCTGCCTAAAATGTAGTGTATCACAATTTGGGATCAAAAGATGGGAAATTCAGGAGTTCATGGAGTGTCTTTTTTCCATTGCTTAAATCAAACCAAGATAAGCCATTACAACTTAAAGTAAATGACTGTGAAATAAAATATAGTGTAGGGTGACATCATGCAGCCTCAAACACTTTGGATTGTCTGCCTGAAGGCTCTTTCCCCCAAAAAGCAGCTCCCTTTAGCAAGCATTACTAAGTTTAGTGATGGTGTAAAAAATACTAGTAAAGGTTACAGTGTTGCGGGTCAGATGTTTTGTTAATTTACCTGAATGGCTGCCAGAAGAAGGCCAACAGAGATGCAAACACTCATTTCATTGTAGTAATGTGTTTTCTTGCTGCCATCCTCTCGTATTCCATACACTTGCTTGAACACAAGAATAAGATAAGGTGCACTGTTCAGGTATGGCTTCGCCCATGTTGTCTTCAAAACTTCTACATCTTTTACCAACTTTTGGCCCATTCTTTTGGCATAATTCAGGTACTCTTCCTCTTCTACAATTGTACGGATCTCAGCTTTTAGAGATTTGTCCTTGACGACTACGAACGTCCAAGGTTCTGTGTGAGCTCCACTGGGAGAGGTCCCTGACAATTCATAGACAAATGCATCACTTATCATTGTCAAACACAGCAGTATTTGGTGTCTGGAATGGATCAATTACTTAACACTTAACAGAGTGTCCTGGAAGGGGGGACTCCTTGTTGGGTGGTGTAACACACTTTCCCTACTTCTGGTAATTAATTTTTCAACCCTCTTCCAGACCTATATAACCTCTAAAATATATTATATACCCTCAGACAAGCAAACTCTGTGGATAATTTTGCAAACAATTTCATTTATTATATATTTTATTTTATTAGCTTCGCCATAAAAGAAACCAAAGAGAAGAACAAGAAAAGGAAGTTAAATAAATTACTTATAACACTACAGAATAAACAGAGCTAATTCACATGAAACTCGAATAAATACAGTAGGGTAACCACAACAGCGGGCAGCCAATTACTGTGGGTAGCCAATTTCAGTAAGTCAACATTTCAGTGTTGTTGCTAGCTGACATCATTAACAAGACTAACATCTAGTACCCTTATTTTTTGGTACCAAAACTAATCATGCAGTTTCCCCACCCCCCAGCCTCAACTGCTGAGTAGTCAGTTTGGGTACTCCCTCCCCCCCCATCCCAATTTTGACTTATCACATTAAAACAAGGTCTCCGTCATTTGTTCTAAAGCATTCAATTTATAATTATGTAATTATGATTTTTTTTTTGGGGGGGGGGGGTTAACATTACATTTTCACTTCATTTTACAGTCATCTAGATTGGGTCACATATCCTTTGCACTAGAACATAATTATCTTTTATGAGCTATTTAACAATTATTCCACAAAATAGACTCAAACTTAAGGCTTATAGCTAATGTTCAGACAGGCAGTGCTAGGTTGGCAAAGAAAGTCATATGATTGTTTTGGTCTGTACTATCAGGTAAGGGTTTCATGCACTCCCCACCACACCCAGAATTTCTAAGGAGTACCCCTTCCCCCAGGCCCGGGGGCGGGGGGTAATCCATATTTCAAGTAACGGGGAGGTACAAATGGGGACATAAATTAACCCCCCCCCCCAAAAAAAAACAATGCTGAATAATTTTTGCAGCCTTACAAATACCCAGAAGTGACAATAACGAAGAACAATGGTACCTTTTGAATGGTCTGTATAACACCATCTGCAATAAACTTTCCGGCAACATTAAGTACGGTAACAATCTTTTTTTACCATGAATCTTCCCATATTTCTTCTTAGCACCCAGCAAAATCCGTACTAAAATCAAACTACCCCAATACTTGCCATAATTTGTATACCCAAAAAACTCCCAAAACCGTGAATTTCAAACCCCCAAAAATCCTTCGCACCACCCCGTCACTTGAAATCTGCAGTACCCCCCTGCCTGCGCCCCCAGGCACACTTAGCCTTTTCCAGAGAGAGAGTGTAGAGCTACTCTACTGGTAGAAGGCTAGGTCTGAAATAAGTTTCACCAAATCAAATACTTTTCATTAGCTTTTTAAAACAATGTGTCATTTTTTGTGAATTGCCCTTTTATTCCCTTAGCTTTTTTTGAAGCGAGGCTTGGTGCACTCAGTAATACGAGACTGAGTTTTCACATGCAAATAAAACTCATTTCTTTACAAGAAATCACGAATGATTTTGCACCAGGCCTTGCAAAAAAATTATTGTGCAAGAGTCCGTGCCTTTGTCACGTTATCCTAAGGGGAGGTATTGGAAAAGTGACCTCGTGTGGAGATGCAAATTAGAACATAATTTCTTTCCTTTCTCACTCCTTAAATGTGTAGTTAAATAGCTGGGAAGATCAACTCGCTTCACTGTGGCGTGTCAACATACCTGCTGTTTTAATTATGTTTTCCACGACCTCCAAGGGAATATCTTCGTCGCTAATTTTCCGAACAGTTCGCCGTTTGTTCATTTTCTCGAAGAACTCAGCAGACCTTTGAATCATTTCTTCCTCGGTTAAGCGATCGTCGAACCAGGGATAAGGTATATGTGGCGCATCGCCTTCTCCAGTAGGCTTGAACTCAAGCGGGTCACCTTGAGGTATGGTTGCTAGATCGCTGTCTTGCAGCGGATCCACGTCTACAGTGTAACTGGGTTTCTCTGGCTGGAAGACTTTCCTTATTAGCTGAGCTACCAAGATCCCTGCTAACAGTGAGGCAATGTATGGCCAGTACGTGGCAAGAAAGGGAGCTGATAAGTCCATTATCGCGGAATAATCTTGGTTTAACACGAACAAGAACCACCACTCAACGCCACAACGTTCGCGTGCTTTTCTGTTTGTTTGTTCGTTTGCTTGCAATGAAAGCGACGGTCAGTACGTACAGGTCAGCGGTTTAAGATCACGCAACGTTAGCGCTTTCTTATCCATCTTCTTTATCAATTTCATAACTAAGAAATGAATTTCTATACCTAGCCACTAGTTTTTAGCTAAATGTAACCTAGATTCGCTTTCTTTTTTGTACACAAACTGAAAGTGCAAGAGTTAATAGAAAGGTGTCACGACAACATATAGACAAATGATCTAGCCTGTCCATCGCCTAGCCGAAAGCTAAATTTCTGTTAAAAAAAAAAAAAAAGCAGACATCAGCCCCGCGGCGGCCGAGACTTCAGATACCTAAATCAGGGGATGGAGTACTTGAATTAAAAACCCGTAGTGCTTAAATACCCATGACCACTTTATTTTTGTAGATAATATATTGTTTTCAAGATGAAAGAATCCGCATCTTTAGTCAGTTTCAAAATAGGTAGACAGCTTTGTAATAAACCTGACAAAGGTATTTTATTTGTGTCCCAAATTTAGTATGCGTCTTTCCCCAAGCTATGAGGTTTGACACTTGAATAACGTTTATTCTTCATCGTCTTCTTTTAGGACCTTTTAGAGCAAAATCAGTGAAATATGAGGTTACTTGGCGATCATATTTTGTACGACAAAATGATAGTTGTAAACAATGTCATTGCCAGCAGAATTTGCCAAAAGTAAAAGTTCTTGATGATTTAGTTAAAAGGTGTGGGAGTCAGAAACGCGAGTTTAACAGTAACCTTTTCTTAATTTAGTTCTTAGAAATAAAACCGCAGTAGACCTCCCCCCCCACCTCCCCGTTATCTAAGCTATGTATTATTGGCTATCTCAAACTCCCACCACCTCGAACGATTTAGAGTTTATCTTGCATGTTTAAATAACAAAATTATAAGACTACTTTTAGTTCCCAATTAGTTTCAATATACATCTCAGACACACCAAGGACAGAACATGTAACAAAGCAAACTGTAACACGAAATTTTTAAAATGTCCTTTAACTTGCACGCGGAGATCTACACACGAGGCTTCTACTTAATCACCATTATATCCTCAAGTGACTTTCTTTTGAGGTCTGGTACCATTGCGTCACTAGCAGGATAACCAATTGGAAGCAACAATATCAGCTTTTCATTGGTTTTCCTTCCTAATAAATCTCGCAGACGAGGTCCGGCATTCATGGGTGTTGAAGTCACTGTTACCAATCCAGCATTCTAAAAATCGATATGAAAGATTTAAGTTGCGTTAATAAATTGCATGCAGTTTTTATGACACCAGCAGAAATGAGGTTCAGGTGACCTAAACAGCATAACGACATGTCAAAGTATGTGTTGCCAGACTCACAAAAGTGATGTGGACAATCATCAGGAACTTGCGATCAGATAGCGTAGCGTGACCTCATGCCCCCCCCCGGGGGGGGGCACTCCCTATAGTGGGCCATATGGGGAGGCTCCGCCCGATAGGGGTGACTTTCTTAGGCTTGCAGTATACTAAAGGGAAGGGAAAGCTGTCATTTTAGTATATGAAAGGGTCACAAAATCCGCTGCAAAATGGAAGAGATGGCGGCTAAAGCTAAGTATATGAAGGGGTGCCAAACTTTGGCGGAGAGATAAGGAGAAACAAATAAAAGCTTGCACCCTTTGAGCAGTTTGAATCAGAACTGACTGAAATATTGTTTTGGCGTATCCCTGAGGTATATGAAAGGGGTACAATCTTGGTGAAAATTAGTAAGGGTTTGAACCTCCGGGCGGAGCTTTCCCGTATAAAACTTTGTTTAGTACCACCCCCGGGCCTTATGCAGCCTCAAACAGTTCAGATTGTCCGCATGTGTTACAAAAATGATGTGAACGCTCTTTCCCCCTGTTCCCCCGAAAAAGCAGCTCCCTTTAGCATGCATACTAAGTTTCGGGATGGTTTTAAAAATACCACTGTTCAAGTGTTGTGGGTCAGACGTTTTGTTAATTTACCTGAATGGCTGCCAGAAGGAGGCCAACAGAGATGCACACACTCATTTCATTGTAGTAATGTGTTTTCTTGCTGCCATCCTCTCGTATTCCATACACTTGCTTGAACACAAGAATAAGATAAGGTGCACTATTCAGGTATGGCTTTGCCCATGTTGTCTTCAAAACTTCTAAATCCTTTACCCACTTTTCGCCCATTCTTTTGGCGTAATTCAGGTACTCTTCCTCTTCTACAATCGTGCGGATCTCAGCTTTTAGAGATTTGTCCTTGACAACAACGAAGGTCCAAGGTTCTGTGTGAGCTCCACTGGGAGAGGTCCCTGACAATTCATAGACAAATATATTATTTATCGTTGTCAAACACAACAGTATTTAATGACTGGAATGGATCAATCATCTTAGTATAACAGTGTCCTGAAAAGGGGGTCTCCTTGTTGGGTGGCGTAACACACTTTCACTACTTCTGGTAATTAATTTTCCAACCCTCTTCCAGACCTATATATCCTCAGTTCCATAATGTTTTTGCTTTAGCTAAGAGTGTTTAAAGACCTTTCTTTCATGAGGTGAAGAAGATTGAGGGCCTTAGCTCAAATGGCTGCCATCTTGTTTTAAATATCACAAGCAAAATCTGAGGATTTGCTCGATACAAATTATTTGAGCGAGTTGGCGTTCCAGTGTTGTCTTTGCTAACGCCATTATCAAAACTAAGACGCTCTTATTTTTTTAAATCAGGAGGAAAAGTACCAAATCTACTCGGTTCCCCACCCCGCCCAACCCACTGAGTAGTTTTGGTACTCCCCCCATGCAGATTTTGCTCATCACGTCATTAAAAGAACGACACCACCATCACAACTAAAGCATTCGACGTTTTGAGCAATCGCACGGAAAAATAGAAAGATAGAGTTTTGGGGGTTTAATAGGCACAGGTGTTACATTTTCACTTCATTTTACACTCGACGTTTAATAATTTTAATGGACTGTATAGAAAATTTGTTTGACAATAATGTCACTCGTTCTTGTAGATCCAAATGGTCGAGACAGCAGCAACAATAGAGAAATAAAAAAAAATAACGGAAATGAAAATCCATGTTGAATTATATAGTACATGCGTGGCTTACAATGAGTACATTACATTACGCTACATAAGTTTACATTACATTGGTTTGAAAGTATAACGGAAGTTGAAAGCACTTAAGACCACTGGTCAAAGTGTTTACAATAGGAGTGTCAGATTTATGTGATTGACCTGTGATCAAGATCAGCCATACCTCCCCCAGTCCTCCACGAATGGTTTTTCAGCTAAGTCCCACCCTACCGCGGAAATTTGATTCCATTCCAGATTCCAGATTTTTTTATGACAACCCCCCCCCCCAAGAATTCGCTATGTTTCTTTTTCACGTCAATCGGCAACCTTTACAAATTCCCAACCGTGTCACGCTTAACAAACTAACGTTTACTTGGTTTTTTAAAATACAACATTTAATTACCGTTATCTTGAAAGCGAATTCAGTTCGACATTGTGAAATGACTACGCAACTGAATCGGAACGACTGAAAACCAGGGAAAAAGGTGGCGATTCCAGCAAATTCTACTGTTTTGACTTATCCTTGAGGTATAAAAAAGGGGTGCAATTTTGCTTTAGGTATATGAAAGGGGTACCATTTTGGTAAAAATTAGTATATGAAAGGGTAAGGGTTTGAACCTCCGGGCGGAGCCTCCCCGTACAAAACTTTATTGAGCAGCCCCCTCGGGCAAGGCAGTCACACAATGTTCGGAACAAGCCTCTTCTCAACCATACAGTACAGTTGTAAAAGTGATGAGAAAGAATTTCGATAAATTTACTTTGGTCATGCGAAAGGTCGAAAAACCAGACGAAAAATAAAAGAAGTGTATTTTCGAGCAAGCAAATTATCGATGAATATTCACGGCAAACGAATGCAGCATAAATGTGACCTTTAACACAATCAGAAGCCCCATGCACACGAGCAAATTTTCTGTGACAAATTTTTTTATGACAAATGATTTGACCGTGTACACGCGCGGGTGAACAAATTTTCTTTGGCAAATGTCCTCGGAACAGAACGCACCAAAGGAGGGAAAGCTGCACGTCGCAACAAAAGTACTGCTACCGAACCAGGAGCTCATTGAGTCACATGATGTAATTTAACTTGCCTTTAGTTGAAAAAACGAGCCATTTGTTTTTGGATAACATTTTCAGACTAAATGTGGTCACACCTCTTGCAGTAGAACAGATCCCCTAAAATATATTTAACAATTATACCACAAAATTGACCTGAAACTTGGGATTCAGACAGGCAGTGCTAAGTTGGCAATTTGGTCAGACAGCGAGTGTAGAGCTACTCTGCTGGCAGAAGGCTGGGTCTAAAATAAGTTTCAACAAATCAAATCCCTTTCATTTATTATCCTTGGAAAGGGTGACCGCGACCGTTGAATAGAGGTGACTGCTTAATAGAGGTTAAGTTTACAGATAAAAAGGGAAGCAATTACCGGGGCTTTGACAAGTGATCGCTTAATAGAGGGTGACCGTTTAATATAGCCACAGGAGACACTGCCTTTGTTGCCCCAGGAGGATCCATCAAAAAAGTAACTTCGTGAAGAGATGCAAATAAGGCCCGGATCGCACTTGGGACAATTTTGTACTTTTATTTCAGATTCTAATTTAGTTAAGGAGGCTCGCAACAATTTTTTTTTTTACCTGGACTGTATCAAAATTTCGCATAGAAGAGAAACTTTGATTTCCTTGATACTACACCATGTTTTCAACATGTGACCAAAGTTTATTTTTATTGGTGTCCTGGCAACAGTTGTCACCATAGCAATGGTATTGGACAGCCCCTCATTTGCAATCATAAAAGATCTTTGAACTGAAAAGAGAAGATGTTAAGTCTTATTTTTCTTGAAATGTTGGAGAAAATTGCAGGAATGACCAAATCAGCCTGTAAAGAATGAATCATGATTTACTTGAAAACGGTGTTACAGATTTTTCTCTAATTTCGCCTACAAGTTGTGTAGGTTGAGTAGTTCAAATTACTTCAAATTTCATCACAAAGTGTCTGACTAGAATTTCGAGAAAGTCGACATCATTAAAAATGAGGAGCTGTCCATTACTGTTGCTATGGTGACAGCTGTTGCTAGGAAACCAATGAAAAACTAAACTTTGGTCATATGTCGTAAAGATGGTTTAGTATCAAGGAAATCGAAGTTTGTCTTCCATGCGAAATTTTGATTTCAAAAGATACACTCCAAGGCCAAAAAAAAGTTAACAGAGGCAAGTGCGACCTATGTTTCTTGGACGAACAATTTGTCCAAACAAATAAAAATGATTGGTCCGCGTTGCACTTGCCACGATTTTCGACAGAATCATTGCAAACTATTGTCACAAGAATATTTTTTGTCAAAAGAGACGAAACTTCAAAGGAGTAGTAGTCCTGCCTTTAAGCAAGGCAACACGCCTCGTAGCTCACTGCATTCCAGCGCACGGTTGACCGCTAGTTAACAATGCCCTTCCGATCGACAACTGTGCTGTTCTAAATTTAAAGTATTTTCGTAATACTGACCGTCTGACAATGAACCACGATATGTAAATATATATACTTGATGAAGAAAGTTCTGTGTTCTCAAAAAATACATAGGAGTGCGAGTTCTAAAAAGTCTCGTAACGTGTATTTCAATATTTTTCAAAATGTCAGCTTGACTGGCAAGTTCCTATATGGGCATTTTCAAAGGCTGCTTTTCACTAGCGACGGTGCCGGAGTCATAATCAGAAGCATAGAGCGTTACGATCTAGTGAAAATCAAACAACGGAGTCGTAAGCAGGGTTTCTGATTGCGCTCACGATTCCGTCGCTTACGATCAAGTGAAAACCAGATTGTCGCAGTCGTAAGCAGAATTTTGTAACCGGAGGACCTAAGGAGGAGGCCTGTGAATAGTTTATTCTTCCGCTTCTGCTTACGACTCCGACAATCTGGTTTTCACTAGATCGTAGCGACGCAGTCTTCAGCGCAATCGGACGAAAATGGAAACGTTCTGATTCTTGTGACTTCGATTCTGTCGCCAATACGACTCTGCTTACGACTCTGTTGTTTGATTTTCACCAGTTCGTCGATTAAGGTTGGTTTTCACCAGCGATGGAGTCGTAGTCGGAGTTGTAATAGGAGTCAGCGAGGAGGGAAGTCACCAAATTTGTACTGGTCCCAGGGAACTGGCCACGTCTCTTTTTTTCCGGATTAAAAAGAGACTTTACTAACTTCCAAAATATCCTGCAGCTGGAAACATCACTCATTTCAATCCGTACGTGTCAACTTACCTGCTGTTTTGATTATGTTTTTCACGACCTCCAAGGAAATATCTTCGTCGCTAATTTTCCGAACAGTTCGCCGTTTGTTCATTTTCTCATAGAACTCAGCCGACCTTTGCATCATTTCTTCCTCGGTTAAGCGATCATCGAACCAGGGATAAGGTATGTGCGGCGCATCCCCTTCTCCAGTAGGCTTGAACTCAAGCGGGTCACCTTGAGGTATGGTTGCTAGATCGCTGTCTTGCAGCGGATCCACGTCTACAGTGTAACTGGATTTCTCTGGCTGGAAGACTCTTCTAATTAGCTGAATTATCAAGACCCCTGCCAACAATGAGGCAATGTATGGCCAGTACGTGGCAAGAAAAGGAGCTGATAAGTCCATTATCTGTTATCACCGCTGAGTAAGCTTGGTTTAACACGAACTGGGACCACAACTCCACATGCCCGAGCCCAAGGTTCGCGTAATTGACTGTCGATATGTACAGGTCAGCGGCTTAAGATCACGCAACGTTAATTAGACAGCTATTTGCATTCTTATCCAGGTTCTTTATCAATTGCATAACTGAGAAATAAATTTCTATACCTCGTTACCGTTTTATAGCTAAATATGACCTAGTTCGGTGGAAAGGTTTCGTGACAACACATAGACAAAAGACAGTCTGTCCATCGCCTGGCCGAAAGCTAAATTTCTGTGAAAACTAGCCGTCGGTCCCGGAACGTCAGTGAGCTTAAGTTCAGGAGTAGAGTGCTTCGATTAAAACGCGTTTCCACCTAAATGATCACAATACTGTAAACCAGGGGGTCCTGTGTAAACTGAAACACCCATGTTGTAATAGTCTGCCTTGATCTGGGAAAGGCATATGTATAAAGAGAACCGTTGTGTTAATGTGTTGTCCCGTTCATAAGCGACAGCTTACCATAACTAAATTGCAAGTAAGCATATCGTTATTAGTAAATTGGTCATGATCATCACGTGGTTTTGTGGTCGTGCAAATTTCCCGCGAAAGGTGGGAGTACGAAACATAAGTCACGCGAACTCAGCCAGGGAGAAAACGCCTTGTGTCCAGTTGTTTCGTTTGACATTTCCTGGATCACCAAGGACATGATATAGAAATAACTATAAACAAATGTATAAACGAATAACAGGTAAACTATCGCGGATAAAAAGTAAATCTGCGTTTGTTTCAATCTTCCGAGATCAAAAATGGGACATATACAATTAACAAGCGGAGTTCAAAGTAGTAGACATAACCAATGATCTTCATGCATCTTTTACTTTTTAATCACATCCAGAAAAAGCTTTACAATGCGCCATACCGTTGCCACTCGCGTAAAGTTTTCAAATAGTTTTTGACAACTTTTGGACATATTTTCGACAACGTTATGATGGTTTGCGCTTTGATTGACGAGTCAAATCCAAGGACTGTATGAGAGGAGTCGCGAGTGAGTGTGAACATGAAACCTGACAACTCCATCACTCACAGTTCTTTGATTTTAATTGGCCAGTTGGCACGGAAGCCATGCTTATTGATAGAAAGGGTCTCCGTGGGGTCAACCGTTAGCTGTAAAACGACCGAAAATTTAGTTGTTAGGCGTCAAAATTGAAAAATTTCAACCATCAGTCGTAAAGAAAGTTAACCGTAAAAACGTTTTTTAGCCACGATTTGTCATTTTGAAAGTGTCAAGATCTCTTATTAAGACTGTATGTGTGTCTTATATGTGTCTGTGTATGTGGCTAGAGATTCTGCCCTGGTATCGAAAGAAAGGCAAAATTTCAGTCCCTGTAATAGCTACTTGTTTTTTGGATTTTTTTTTTCATCCTGGAATGGGCCTGAAACCTTAAATGTGTATCACCACAATGGAAATTTTTAACTTTTTAAAATAATGGAAATTAATTTTTCAGATTTCTGTTAACAAAAGAGCCAAAGTTTTAACCGTTGGCTTTTAGTCGAAAGGGAAAAACCATCAGGTTCAAAATTGTCTCATCCTCTTCTGAGACTGGATGTGAAAGCCCGTTGAACACATAATCAAAGTTCATCAAAAGGTTGGTTAAAACGAAATATCACTCGAGAGTTCGAAGTCTTGTCTGACGTCTTGCAAAGGTGGCTATCTATTCATCTATTAGTCTACCAACTACTTCACAAATAGGTAATCTTCCAGGGGTTTTCGTTGAACGTCTGGTACCATTGCGTCACTGGCAGGATAACCAATTGGAAGCAACAATATCAGCTTTTCATTGACTTTCCTTCCCAGTAAGTCTCGCAAACGAGGTCCGGCATTCATGGGCGTTGTAGTCACTGTTACCAATCCGGCATTCTGTGGGAAAAAAATTGGGACGTTTTATATCAGTGGTTAATTAACAAAACGCAGCTGCAACAGTGCACCACGTTCTCAACCACTAAAGGGTAAAACCGAAATCAACTGTACCGCACTTGCACGCGTTTCCCTGTGTTTAGAGCCCTTTGCCTGTATTTGCGTCGAATGCTTTGAATGATTTCCTTGGTTTTGGCTTTATGAATCTCAATTGAAAACCGTTCCATTCAATTGTCCGTGCCCCATATGCATGGTGGAACTGCAAACATGTTATTTTTTCTTTTAGCGTAGTGGAAAGTGCACGAATCGTTTGTCTCTAAATTATCCCACTGATTGGCTCAGTTTTGACCATAAATCATCAAAGTTGCAGCACTGGAGATGTCAGGTTCTTTAATGAGGTCAAAGGGTTAACGTAGACATCTGTATAAGCATTGCCCCCTCTACTACTCCCCTTTCCCTCACACGCCCTTGGACTAATTGTAAACAAAAGTGGAGGTTTCGTCGGAAATGTTTTGCTGAAAAAAAAATCCCAGTGTAAGTCACTTAACGTTTACTGCGTTATAAGTCCTTTTAATGCGGAGAAAATAGATCAATCAGTGCTCGGAGATGTGTGGGCTTTTGTTTACTCTTGCGCCACAGCCGAATAATGATGATGACGATGATGAAGGTGGACATCCGTGATAATGATGGTGAAGACGATGACAATGACGATGACGATAAGGATGACAGCGACCTTGATCATGACCACCAAGTTCCAACGATCTTTAAGTACGAAAATCAACCTTAAGCTTGTGAGAAGCGAGAACAATCCGCCATGAGTAGCAGATTCATAGCATAAACGCTGCTTGGACTTCCAATAGTAACACATATGTATCAGGCAGCAACAAGGTAACTACCAATTCCTTGATCACTTACCTGAATGGCTGCCAAAAGGAAGCCAACAGAGATACATACACTTATGTCATCGTAATAATGTGTCCTTTTGCTGCCATCCTGATGGAGTCCATACACTTGTTTGAACACAAGAATAAGATAAGGCGCGCTGTTCAGGTATGACTTACACCAGGTTGTCCTGATGTAGTCCAAATCTTTTACCCACTCTTCTCCCCTGCGTCTGGCGTATTTCAGTTTCTCTTCCTGTTCCACAATCGTACGGATGGTGGCCTTCAGGGATTTGTCTTTGACCACTACATAGGTCCAAGGTTCTGCATTAGCTCCGCTAGGAGATGTTCCTAAAATTGTTATTCGGTTTGTGAATATTAATACATGAATACTTCCAAAAGCGTGATAGCATGACTAATGCGCCCTATCTCTTTGCGAAACCAGAGTTGTAGGATATGAGAGACTCAGTGTCTTTCGCTTTCCAGACAAACAAAATGAAAGAACAGCTCGCCAGTAGGCGGTGTGTTTAGGAGGAACGGTCTCCTTTTCTTTTTTTTATCGGCCACCCAGCTTATTGATTGGATCGTATCAGATAGTCCATGCATACACAAACGCAGGTACGCGTAAACATCGAAAACGTAATTGCAAATGCAAGAGCAAGAGAAAGGAAATTTTCCATTTTTCCTGCGCATTTCACGTGTGAGCACTGCAAACGCGAGCAAAAACGCAAATGCAGGCAATTGAAGCGCTACAATCGATGTATTAAATAATAATTCTAATAATGGGTTCTTCGTTTCGTCTTGTGAGATTGCTGGGGACTTAACGCTGATTTCACTTGCTAAACTAAACAAAACAAAGTCAAAGCTAGAAGACTAGTATGCATACCACCCATGCACGACTCTAAAAGATGATCGGTCAATTGTAGACTCATTCACCGTTATATATTTGGGTATTTCAGTAATTCAGTTTAATTGTTACTATTTGTGTTCTATTTCCTGAAAAGAAAATCGATTTCTTCGCGCAATGGTGATAAAGGGATCTGTTTCGTAGTTTTTCAAACTTCATTACCTATGGATTAGACTCTGAGTAGTCGTCATTTGTCTTCACAGATAGTAGAGCACACCAACAGAATCGGGAGTCTGAGAGCGCGAAGAATAGGGAGTCTGAGGGCCAATGCCTTCGTACCGCGCGGTACGCTGTTCTAAACCGGCGCTATTAATTAACTTAGTCGACTCTTCGCGCGTTCTTTACTATCCTTGAAGACAAGAGCGAGTGATCACCGTCCACCTACTGAACGTCTGCTCGACTTCTCGAGCAGACTTTCGAGAAAAGTTGTATCAGTAATAGTACCAGTTCAATTAGCATAAATTTTATCAATTTTATGGTCTCTGTTATTGAAAAATTTATGGCTTGTCACGACAAGTTATGCAGGTTATGTCAAGCACACGAGAGCTAGAGGGAGTTTTTGATAACATATGCAACAACTCAAAGCAGATTTGTTTAATTAGCTCCGTTAGGTGTCTTCTTAACTTTGTTCTTTTTTTGTGTTTGCTGGTGTAAATATACTCGCTACTCGCGTTTGAAATTATGAAACTGCCTCTTTTCCGCTCCAGTGAACGGCACCCAAGAGACTATTTATCAGCTATTTATTATCTTGTGGAAGGTGAGGTCACTGATGGCAGTGTTTTCGACCTCTTTTCGTTTCGGGTTATTATAAAGCCAAATAAAGTAAAGTTCAATTTAGATAACTATGTAAGATTTAGACTACCTGCCGTTTTAATTATGTTCTCCACGACTTTGAAGGGAATGTCTTCATCGCTGATTTTCCGCACACTTCTTCGTTTGTTCATGTTTTCAAAGAACTCTTCAGATTTTCGCAACATTTCTTCTTCGTCCAAGCGATCGTCGAACCAGGGATATGGCACATAACGTTTAGAATTCTCTGACGTAACTCTAAAGCCCAGCGGATCGACCTCCGGTATGGCAGTGACATCTTTGTTTACCAACGGATCCACATCTACATTCAAACTTGATGCCTGCGGTAGAAAGACTATTCTAATTAGCTGGATGATATAGACTGTTGCCAAAAGTGAGGCAATGTATGGCCAGTAACACGCGAGAAAAGGTGCTGACAATTCCATTATTACACGAACACACGCCTATTTAACGCCTCTGCTTTGGTCGACACGTATTTAACATACTGTATCCAGCCGATAGTGTTGTATGGAAAATGAGGGTTGCGCCACGGACTGCGGATTGCGGGTATGGAAAATACGGGTATGCAAAACTGGTGCAGGTTTGGAAAAGTGAGGTGCAAACAAAAATTTCAACGCGTTTAATGAGTTTCTTTACAAATAACTGAAGCAAAGCGGTAATATAAAGTTCAAACAGAGCTGCTAGCTTAGTGAAGGTTATGTGTCCCTTATGCGTAGTAAAAATTTGGTCAGTATGTGTCGCGAAAATGTCTTAATTTCAGTTACTTTGCAAATAACTGAAACAAAACGGTAATATAAAGTTCAAACGAAGCTGTTAGCTTAATGATGGTTATGTCTCCCTTATGCGTAGTAAAAATTTGGTCAGTATGTATTGCGAAAATGTCTTAATTTTCACGCAATGTGAAACCACAGCCCGCAATCCGCAGTCCACACTCGCGTTTTCCATACAACCAACCGGTCGCGTTGAGGGTTTGCATCCATGCACGAAAACAATCGAATAGGCAACTCACATATTCCACAATATATATTTTAGGGGAGAGGGTCAAAGTTTAGGTTTTAACATATTTTTGTATGATCAATGTGAAAAAAGACATGGTATACAGGATTTTTCGGGAGATGTTAAGTCAAGTTGGACCATGGGAATTTCTCACTAATGCGTATTGCGAGGACTCCTCCCGTGTTCTCCCACTCCCTGGAAATTTTGCATAGCTTTTATGCAACTGTACATTAAGAACTGATAACCGTCCCACGGACGAGATCGCGTGGTTGTTGCACAGGGCACCCAGGCAAACGAGCAGTCCACTTTAGAAGCAAAATGTAAGGATTTGTCTGGAACTTGATCGCTAGTTTAGTCAAGAAACTAAAATGACAATAAATAGCCAATTACGCTTATATACCAGATGCAATATTGTCCTTGTGATTTCAACCGAATTTCAACCGAATTTCAACCAGCTTTTAGATTAGCACACTCAGCAAATTAGCCAAATGAAATATCAGAGTGTCTCTTTTCCTCTCTTCTTAAAAGAACAAATTATTCCATTCGTGTTTCCTGTTTTCTGTTGTTAGAACAATCCTTTCTATGTATCTCTTGAATAACAATCTCCAATGAACAGGAGACGCGAAAGGTGAATTGAATGTTCCAACACAGCCGGAATTCTATTTTCCGTGTCACGTCAGCCAAATTAAACATTGCAACATACAAGATTATAAATAAGTAAAGAAGATCCTCGCAGTTATTAACGCAACTTATGCAGTTGCGAAAAGAAAGCCTGAAAAAATCAGGCTTGCCGGGACTCGAAGCCTGATTTTTTCAGGCTTTCTTTTTGCAGCTGTATAAGTTGCGTTAATAACTGCGAGGATCTTCTTTACTTATTTCTTCATTCCGCAGTTCAAATATATGAATTTCATATATTCATAATTTCATACAAGATTATTATGTAATCAAACCTGGAAATCGACTGTTAATCCCGGTATGCTCCTGACAGAAACTTATCCTTAGAGCGCATCCCTGTTCGCTGTGATCTAACGCTATTTAATTTCTCTTAGATTTTACCGCAACATATTTAAAATCATTGATAAAAGACAGCAGGAGCCCCAGCACCCTAGTTATCTGCCATCAGCGCCTAAAAATAGCGAAAGTGTCTCCGACATAGCCCGATGATACACGAGGTTCCTCTCTTGGGAATACCGAAGAGCTCGCAAATATCAGCGAATCTTTACGAGAGCTCACGAAAATAACCACAGAAATGTGCAACTCCATTACAATATCCCGTAGTTGCAACCACGAGATAAAATGGTTAATATTTAAATTGCTACTTTGTCACTTTTAAACTATTATTTTGTCACTTTTGAAAAACTCCAGGGCTGTAAAAGGTAGATTGCAAGATGTCTTCTCCTATGCAGTTTGGACCGGAAAGTGCTCGACATAGGCATTACTAGGGATCGCAATGTTCTCAACGACAAATAGTTTCCCGCGAGGCAACTATCCAAATCCCACACTCGCACCCAGATCTTCCACGGCCAAACACATTTAAGCTTTTAAGCACAAAACAAAGTGAGATCTGAGTACGAGATTCTGAGTGTCGTTCTGGGTCACTGATAAGTTCTGAGTTGACAAGGGTGGGTGTGAAATTAACCAGCGGCATTAAACGCGGACTTTTCAAATGGTGGTTCTCTTCCAACTCAGTTCCAGTTCGAAAAAAAAAAAAAACAAACAATACACATCTTCTCACTGGTATTTGTGAATATTTTACTTTAGATTGAGACTAGCCCTGTAAAAATGCGTGTTCACTATTTTTATTCAGCGGTAGTGGTGAGCTCGAAATTGGACTATGATGGTTTACTTGGAGGGACATGGGAACGCGTGTAAAAGTTGGCTAACGCGTTGAGACCTACATATCATCTTTCCTAGCCAATCTGGCTCATCCAATAGAGTTCTCTCAATCAATTTCTTTTTTTTCTTTTTTTTTTCATAATTTCTTGTTTTTGTTGATGTCATCAGCAACCGCCGGGAGATGTTAATAGGAAAGGTTACGTCGCGACAAGTCTTAAACCAATTTCAGGCAAAAAATTAATTTCCTGAAAAAAATCTGTCGGAGGTTCCAAAATATCCGGCTGGAGAAACATGTTTACTTTGCTGGCGCGACTTGCCCAATCTAATTACCAGAAACTGAATCCTCTTTCCAACCACCTGTTTGCTAAGTTAGGATTGCAAATGAAAGTACGAGACTTTTTTTACTCAATTTAGCACAACTGCTTTCATCAACCTGCGAAATGCCCAATTGTCATAAAAACTGAACTGAATTTTAAAGGCCTTGTAGATGAGGATGGATCATGTTTTCTTTTTTGTAATATATTGCCAAGTTCCAGAGACATTCAAGTTCTTTTTATGCAAGTTAGGAAATTGATGACGTCATAAGTGGTCACAACGTAGAGACAAATCACAAAATCAAGAATATCTCTGGGAAGATTGAGTTAAGGTAAGTAAAACCCAGTGGCACCAGTATAATGAGATAATAACTCCTCCCTCCAGTCTCACAGTCTGCTTTGAACCCGGTTGAGAAAAAGATGGTCCTGTTAGAGGCACACACAATGCCCACATTTTACGAGGTCCCCTCTTTAACCGACAAGGAGTGGATGATGTTTGTAAAGACCTAAAAAGGGGGAGTGTTTATACCTGAATAAATACCTACGCTACCAAATGTGGTCAAATAAGAACACTCCAGCGGAACACTGAAAAATGCTTGCATGTTGTTCCTTCATTGACAGAGTCAAACTTGGCCCAACATTCACGCACTATTACGCAACACCTCAAGACCTGTCACAACAGGGTGGTCAAACAGGTGTAACCTATCAAGCGCAACAATGCTGTATGAAGCTCCCTGATTTATTGTGTCTGCTCGCTAAAAGGGAGTCTGTATGCGCTTAGCTGATAACGGTGGTTTGTAGCCCTCTATCACAGTACAGACCACCCACTATTTAAGGGGGCATTACGGTCAAATGTTTAGGAAATAGGATAAGATTTGAGAGAGAAATAAAGGAGGGATAAAATTTTTGTACACACCCCCCGACAGGCCACCCCCACGCAAGAGCAGGGGTTGTTTGTGGCCTGTTTTGGTATACGTCTATTAGTTATTAACATTAAAATTTAATATTAACTCACCTTTATTTTTTATCAATTTTCAATTTTCTTAAAATTTATCACACCCCCCCCCCCCATTTTTTTACGTTCACTTTAAAAATCGCGAAAAAATTCTTACAGATTTATGGGAGCAAGCACTACAACCTTGTAGGAGCGTTTTTGGATTGAATGAAATTTCATGGAGTTAATTAAGAAGAAGGGCTACGATGTTGGGAAAACAGGGCATCTGACCATAATGCCCCCTTAATTAAAATGCCATCTTGTCTTTGGTACCGGTAAGGCACAAAACGGGGTGCCACGTTTCAATCACCTTTCCCTATTCTATTCTATTCTTTCCAGAGACATTCTTGATTTCTTGATTTGTCTACGTTATGTAAACCACTTATGACGTCATTATTTGAATATTTCTGGAACGAGAAGATATTAAAAAAAAGAAAATACCATCCTTCCTCATTTTACAACGCCTTTCAAATAAGCCTTTCTTGTTAATTAGGCGAACGCGCATTCCTGGTCTGTCGTACGTCGGTTCACTGAGTCTCCGCGCGGCCTCTGAACAATCGGCATTGTTTGTTTTAAGGGGGTCATTTCAGATATAAAAGGAGCGTTACTTGGGGGTCATTTAACCACAGGCGGACAATCGGGATTGTTTCCGGCCCCCCAACAAAAGTAGAAAAAAGAGCCTTTTGTAGCGAACTTGAAAATTCGCGGCAGCTTTTGAGTACGTTAGAACCAAGCGATTGCAATGATTTTTGGCACAGACCTTTGAAAATTATCTACTTTTCATTTGCCCGAGGCTGGATGGTAAGCGAGGCGTGGAAGTGGGAGAAATTGGACAAAATTCGCGAGGCTGTCGGTCTCGGTGGGCCATTGTCTCTTTCTTCTACTTTTGTTGGCGGCGGCGACAGCAAAAGAGGAATTAACGGACTCAAAACCCCATTAAGTCACAAAAAGAGCGCACACACGGTGTAGGGTGAGTGAACTTTATTTATCTGGCTTACAGTAGATCCCAACTTGGGATAAAAAGATGCAATATTCCGTATTTTATGGAGCATTTCTCGCGATCACTTGAATTAAGCCGAGGTCAGCCGTTACAAATTACAGTAAATGTATGAGATCAAATAGAGTATCGTGACGTCACCCGGCCTCAAACAGTCCGGATTGTGTGCCTGTGCCTCCACTCGTTTCGTTAGGATCCATATGGAGCCCTTGCCTGAAGGCTGAGACATTTGTCTTGAATGCCTAGGGTTGGTTCTTCACGATATCACCGCTTAAGAACGATTTATTTCTCCAGGTAAAGCTACAGAGTTTTCCAGTCCGATTCCAAAGGCGAACAAACAAAGATCTCAATTTGCTATTGATTTTATCAGTTTCCAAAATTAATCTGCCAAATACCGTAGTAATCTGTCACCGGTAATACACATACATTTAATTCCTTACATAACGGAAGTGCAAATTGTCCATAACAGGTCACCGGAAACCACGAACTACTAAAAGGGGAGGGGGGGGGGGGTGAGAGACTTTCCGCCACCTGTAAATTCTTCAGAATTTCTTGTTTTTCACTTCATAGGCTCTTTAGAGTTAACTTTTTCTATGTTTTTTTCTTCATTATTTCCTTGAGGTTTTCCGATTAATCTCCAAAAAAATCCCTCCTTGGGTCTGTAGTGCCAGATTCCAAATTATTTTCAGGACTGGTTTATGGCAGTCAATTAAAGCTGTTTATAGCGGAAAAACGCGATTAAATGAATGTTTGAGAATTTGAAAAAGGACTCTAAGTTGATTGAAAATTTAAAAATTTGAGGCTAATCATTAACAGACTGACGGCAAATGTATTTCTCAGCTTCACAAAAAAATTAATGATCGAAAGAATCGCTATAAGGAACCCAGGAATTGAACTGAGCACGTCTAAATTAACTCAATAGCTACCGTTAAACTATTTGCCGGAAAAAAAACAATTGTAAAACTATATCCATTTAAGTACTTATCTCTACCCAAGTAAAGAGTTTACCAAAAATAATTAGAATATCTCACGTCGGGTCGTCTGCAAAAACTGATAAGAAGAAATAGCTTTTTCAGTTAATTCCAGTTTTCCAAAAAAGATCTCGAATTTCACTAGCAAACCATAAAAATAAACATTCTCACCACAAAGGGGCTCTTATTTGCATGATGGGACATGTAACGGCATATGAATGGGAGAATCTAAGTGGCTGAAGGGATTTAAAAATAAACCTAATATCACTTATCAGCTGATGCGATCTATACCTATAATTAGGAAATGTCACATAACTAAATTATCAAAGAATTGACGCTTTTTAGGTTACGCGACTTTTTCATTTATCGTCCACGAGCTCTAATATACACGCGTGGAAGACACGCAGCCTATTGTTTTGCGTTGTTTGTGCCCCATTGGCCTTGCTATCAAGCGAGAGGGAAAAAAGCCTCTTATGCGCAATGACGTGGTACGTGGTCGCTAGACTTTTGTCTTGAAACTATGCAAGCGTGGTCATTACGTCATGTAACCTTTTTCGCCTAAATTAAAAAAAAAAGAGGACTATTTGAGAACCTTTGCCGTGACTAATTGTTATATGTATGAACAATAAAGAACAAAGTTAAGTCCATCACAAAAATCGAGGTCTGTACTCGATCATGTTAATCTTCCTTATAAGCCAAAAAACAACAAATGAAAAGAACAGTAAACCGACAGCATTAGACAATGCAAGCAAGATACTGAAAAGAACTAAAGAGACATAAAACGACGTATGATGATAACAACTTAAAATTCCTTAAGTCCCACGCTCCTTCTCGTCTGTTGTCTATTTATTTGTCGATAAATTTATTGGTGTATTCCATGACGATTTTCTCAGTTCTCCAAAGCGGTCCTCTTGACTCTGTCGTGTTACGGTAATGAGAAAATAGATTCTCTCCACTCTCACTGAAATTAAAAAAAATAGCTTGATAAAAATTTGACCGGACGAACACATCACAAACAGCACGTGTTTATTTCATTTTTGAGTGCATTTTTCCCGTAATGGTTGATTTTAACTTTCACACCCAGAATAACAACCTAGGTCAATTTTTAAATATGACATCAACGTTTCTTTCTGTTCGCAAAATTCTTTAAGGGTGGCCTAGCATACAATGGAAGTATCCGTGTTCTCAGTGTTGCCTTTGATGTTATTTGTTTTTTTATATATTTTACAAAACAGGACTTGGGTTTTTGCTTTTCAATTTTGACCTCAGGCACTTGGGAGTGTCAGGTCTGACGTTCCAAATATCCGTTGATTGATTGACAATCTGTGTTTGGACTCGGTCAGTTTCCTATCTTTTACTGACCAACACAATATTCAAGGTAGAACATTAGCGTTGTCGTTGAAGTGAATTACAGAGGCTGAAGAGGCTGAAAAAAGTGAAATGTCGATGGCTTCTTTAAATTGAAATTTATCAACAATTAAAAGCAACTGATTTTCTTCAAAAATTTACCAATACTTGAGAAATCTTGAAGAACTTAAATAACGCACACAGGAATGCAGACTAAAGGGGGACTTAAGGAGGATTAAAGTAAAAGCTTCCTTTCCGGCTTTAGATTTTATCGTCAAAATTTCTTCCCTATTCGAAAACAACATCGTTCCATGCACACCTTTTGAGCGTTTCAACCGTAGTTTCAGCTTGTTTCGTTGTTGCATTTTTCCAAAAGTATGTACATTCCACAAGGAGACTTACGTCTATTAAATCCATTATCTCATTTCTGTACATTTTTTGGAGCGTAAATATTGTAACCAGACTCAAAACGTCAATCTGCGTTATTTGTGTTATTATTATCTTTAAGCACTTCCGGAAAATTGTACACGAAGGTTCGATCTCGCACGTATTCGCCCCGTTCAGGGCGCGCGTTTCTCCGGATTCTCGAGCGTCCGCCGGCGCCCCGCGCGCGGAAAATTTGATATCCGGCGTGGCACTCCCTCGGGGGAGTGAAATATGAAAACCTCGTTGGATAAATATCAAGAGATTTGATTTCGTGAATGCATCGCGCTTCACTTGACTGCTTCAGAGCATGCAACAATGAGCGTGTGGCAAAGCAAATCGCACGCTGGCAACAATATGGACAACTTTCAAAGAATATTAAGTAATGACGAGATCAGGATGAACACAGAGCGGTCATCTGCGTCGAAGAAAGTAAGTGAGATGATTAATTAGTTGTTTTGAAAGGCGCCCGTTTTGCTTTAATTATTAAAATCACGAGTATCTAGGCGTGCGGGCGACGCACGTAATAGATTGCGGCGGGCTATAACTGCGCTCCTTCTTTGCTTTTTCTAGGGAATTTTGCTTCAGAATCTCGACGAGGGAAAACCATGTCTTAAATGTGGCGAAAAATGCCCAGGATTTAGCTTACACGTGTGGCGGTATGTAGGCTCAAACATCTTTAAACTTGTTTATATTTCGACTCCATTTTAGGTTGTACGCCAAGCAGCGTTGTCATGCCATGCGCACGAACGCAGTTAATGAAATATAAATTTTAATCCCGTTGTTTAGACTAAAAATTATTCTCTGTGTCACTAATTAAGAAGTACAATTGGGCCCTTCTAGGTTCTCACGGGGCACAACACTCCCTCCTACGAAATAACGGTAGGGGCAAACCTTCAGGCATCAAAATGTTTGTTTTCGTGAAGTGTCCGGGATAAAGTCGGATATTTTTCGCACAATGGTGGGAGGATTAAAGGTTTGTCCTTCTTCAACGTGCCAACCGTTGTCAATTATCGACGCACGATCTTGCGCGAAAGTGTTGTGAAATTAAAAGTTAAGCGCTTCAGTGCTTATAAACTTGTATGTCAGTGTGACCACGCAATTAGTCTTGTCATTGTAGATTTGTGTCAAGTCTGAAGCAGCCTCGGGGTATTAAAAAACTTTTAGTTTCTATTCGTTAATCGCTTCAATGATTAAACACATAAGCTGCGTACATGAAAAGCCGGTGTCACTGTGAATTGTAATTTTTTTCTGTTCAGTCGCCGGGCGGTTCTTTAGCGGATTTGAACAGTTTGATCGCGTGATTGGGTTCCCTTAACACAACATGGAGATAATAAGTAACCATCAGAAGAAAATACCTCCTAAAAAGCCACCGAGGCCGAGTAAAAGGTAGGTACATTTTAATTTCGCGACTGAATGACCACCGATCCAAACAAACTTATTAAAATTTTGCTGAAGTATTGCAGAAATTAGTACTTTTACCCAGTGTTCATTGGCAAAGCAAGACATATTTTTCACCCTAGTCAGGATAACAAATTATCTAGGCCTGGACTCGTTTTGGCATGGTTCGATCGCACACAAAATATTTTCGTTGTGAGACGATTTAATGTTGTAATTAGCCGTAGAACTATCCGGCGATATTTGTTTGATATTTTGGTACAGAAATCGTGACTAGAAAACAGATGAGATATGAATCCATCATGTCTTCAAACTACGTTCATCTGCGAACATTTAACAAACACGCGATAGGACCTTGCCTGAGACGAGACTTCCACTTTCTAAAGTGACATATTTGTCTAATGAAATATTCAGTTCACCTCTTTCAGTTCACAGTGTAGTTTTGTTTTCTCCGACAAGCAGACAGTTGCAGTTGTAGGCAGGTTGAAGCGAACACAAGACAACAAATTAGAACTTTCGTTGTTTTCTTTTGTTTTCTCTTTTCCGTTTCAACGTCTGCTTAAGGTTATAACGCTCGTTTATTCTAAATGAGGAAAAAAGCCTTTTATTTTCAAATTGCTGAAGACCTACAACTGGATCGGAAAAGGATGGCACGAACAAAGCGAACTTCTGTCACTCGTTAATTACTTCAGTCACGACCTCTATTGAAATATCAATTCTCCTAAGTAAAAGCGGTACATTCCTTGCACAACTGTTAGGAGAATTTGTGATACATCATGAAATGACAAAGCACTTGTTGGAATATTTTTTTATGCGTGCCATCTGTCTATTTTGTAATTACAGGGTACTTATGCCGCGCGGAGACAGAATTTTAATGGTTGTCACGTGTAAGTTAGCCTAATTTAAAGTTTCAATGAATTCCGCATGAGCACCACAGACCAATGAATATCGAAGTAGTTTCGTAACCAAACACCAGGACATTTTATGTCAAACAAACAGGCCGTGGTGGTCTCATTTTACGGCCTTGCAAAAATTACAGATTAATCACAGTTTAACCCCATTCTTCGTATATATACGTATATACCGGGGTTAACGTTCGGTGTCTTTTGAGCGCGTGAGTGAAATCCTCAAGTGTGACCAATCGACTGAAGGGTGTTGAGCAGTACTTTCCTGCGGTGATGTTTATTATGCTGTACAAGGTGATTCTAACTTTTGAGTCTGTGGATGAAATCCTAGAGTGTAACCATTCAAATGAAAGCTACTGAGCAGTTCTTTCCTGTGGTGCTGTTTATTGTGCTGTACAAGGTGATTCTAACTTTTGAGTCTGTGGATGAAATCCTAGAGTGTAACCATTCAAATGAAAGCTACTGAGTAGTTCTTTCCTGCGGTGGTGTTTAGTATGCTGTACAACGTGGTTCTAACTTTTAAGTCCGTGAATGAAATCTTAAGTGTGACCATTGGGCCATTCAAACAAAAGCTAATGACCTTTTCTTTCTCGTGGTTTTGTTTGTTTTTCAATAATAATAACAATTAAGAAAATGGTTTTTAACTTGGCGTCTCAGATACATCGTCACAATCTCGTTTGCTCGCGGTCAGTATTAAAATTAACTTGACCGGCTGACTAATTTGTACCATACATCAACTATCACTCAAAATAGACCGGTGTTTTTTACAATTCCTTTTAGGGCCAGTGTCAAATACCTTAAGTTCCTGAAGGGCTGGGGTCACCGAAAATCTGTCCGCATTTCCGGCCGCAATGCGTGACCGTCAAATACGGCTTTATCTTTTAGAGAATACAGTATTGAAGCTGCAAGAGTTTTAATGGATTTTTTAAATTGTACCAAAGGAAATCCGTTTAAAAATTTCATCATGATATGACTGATAAGAGAATTAATCTTGGAAATGTGAATAGCCCCCATTATTTTTCGTTTTCTATGTTATTTTCTTTTGGTAAGTTTATTATAGCTCTTGCCGCCGTCTGGATGTTGTGCACGAGACGAGCGAGACCTGGGGAGAGTACATAGCCACTCAAAGCACTCCATGATGATTCGCAGTACAAGTCGTCGATTTTTTACTAAATATTTGAGCTTTGTTTGTGCAGCACTTGCCAGCGTTCTTAGCAACTGACGATCACATTACCTCTTTCAAAAGCAGTGATACAGTCAGAGAGGACGGACACCTCTTCAGTATTGTTAATAAGAAGGACATCAATGTTAAAAATATTCAGTAATATTTTAACATTAATGAAGGCAATCCGTTTTAAGATATCTTAACGGTTGATAAGGGAAGCTCGAGAATGTGAACACTCTACTAAACATTCTTCTTTTGTTGTTGTTGTCGTTTTTCTTTTCGTTCCATTACGCTGTAAATCGTGTACAAATCGTGAAAGCATATTAGGATTAACTTTCAGACCCCACTTTTTATTTTTATCAGAAAGCCATTTTGCTCTACTTCGTGCATTTTGCGCATGCGTAGCATCTAATGTAGCGTGGCCGTGTGGTCGTATCCAATTTCATTCCCAGAGCACGCGTTACCCATAGTGCAGCGCGGGAAATGAGGAGATTTCCGTTCAGCTGGATAAGCTAGTAAGCTCTCGGAAGGTGATAGAGTCGTATTCCGGCCGTATTATAGGGCATATCTTCTTCGAATCTCAAACTCAAATCCAGGTTCAGGCACCATAAAGAACCTTATTATTTTTCTCTTTCGCCGACCACTTCTCTCCTCTGTAGCTTTTGTTCGTTACGATACGTTATCGAGATGATAGGAAATTACGTTCGTAGACGCGCTAACCAGTGTTTGTTTGCTGATAACCTAACCTGATATTTATGTAATGTTTTATTCAACAGCAAGGTGTGTGCAAATTGCAAATGTCCTCGAGAGAATCATGATGTGTCGGTAGAGGTCGAATTGGATGGACTGGAGTTCAAAGTGAGGGGCTTAAACATCAACTCGAACTCGAACAACGATGACGACCTACCCGCCCCTCCCCCGCTGACGCAAATTTACAATGAGTACCCAACCGTGAAGGTTACTGATACTACTGAGACTACCCCTGTGGATAACGACTTCTATCCCCCACCTCCCCCAACCTCAGTGGCGTCAGATTATATTTGGTCTCCACCAGGACTAACAGCTGGACAGGTAGGAGAAAAATTGTTGCGTTTTGTTCTTCTTCTCTGAATCGAAGAGACAATAACAAACCCGCATTAAGGATAGCTTCTTCCCTAGAAGGACAAAATTGACCATCATCATCATCATCATCATCATCATCATCATCATCGTCATGATCATCATCATCAACTTTATTTAAGTGTCAAAACTTCTAGCAAATTACAAGTAATTCACTAATTGGGGACACTTAAATTAGTAGAAATGATTTATTGGTGTAAAAATGTTCTAAAAGAAATGCTATATTATCAGATATTAATGAGAGCAGACGAGTGTTGACGAGGGTAAACGAGTGTTGGCGAGTGTTGATTAGAGTAGACGAGTGTTGACGAAAGTTGATGAGAATCGACGAGAGTCAGCAAGAGTAGGTGAAATTTGATGAGAGTCGACGAGGGTGCTGAGGTTGCAGGAGAGTCGGCGAATGTTAACAGAGGCAGACGAGTGTTGACGAGAATCGATAATAGTTGACGAGGGCATACGATGGTCGACGAGTGTTTACGGTAGTCGATGATAAGTGTCGAAAAGAGTCTCTAGTGATTTTACTCTAATCATCTCACGTTTGTATTTCACCTTTAGGTGGATGCTTTCATGAAGTCCTTGCCAGATGATAAAGTTCCCATGCCCGATACACCAGGGGGAGCATATTATCGCACCCAACGCTTGTACCAAAACCCGCCACAAGACAAAGCACCAGTACATTTCTCAAACATCCCTGAGCCCCAGAGAGAAGCCTTTGTACAGTTTTGGAATAGCGAGGATAACGCCCGCGGGACGGGAAAGGTCAAAGTCCCGCTAGGAAGAAGAGAGGTAACTTTGGAAATCGTTTCACTTGCATGGCTTTATGAAGTTAAACGGTTTTGTTTCACAGTTTCATGAATAGGCCAATCAAAATAAATTTGTTCATTTTGAAAACAAAAAGGAAAAGTGTTACCTTGTTTCGAAACGCGGACTCCAACTCAATCGTCAGATTCGCGAGGGCGGAAATGATACCACTACATCTTCGTACGCTGGACCGCGCCACCGAAATTCTAGCAT
This sequence comes from Siderastrea radians, assembly GCA_964017195.1. NCBI lineage: Eukaryota > Metazoa > Cnidaria > Anthozoa > Scleractinia > Rhizangiidae > Siderastrea > Siderastrea radians. The sequence goes on from OZ024888.1 coordinate 44,375,882, forward strand.
GCCCACATACCCCCTTTACTTTACTGACTTTTTACAAGTGCTCCAGCATCTGGCTCTAGTCTTTATGACAACTTGACAGATGAGATGCCGTCATCTTTTGTTTTACGTTCACACTACTACAATTATAATTAAGGAGATGTTTCTGTTGCCTAGCTGCTTCAGCACAGTTCAAAAGCTATTGTGGTTTGTGCATGGTCAAGGTCAAGGTCAACACGCTAACAAACCATTTAACTAGGGAATTTGGCGGATTTGAGGAGCAGTAACTTTTTATTTTGTTCGACCAATCGCGATTGCACTGTCAATTTCCCATATTCGCGTTTGATTCAATGACAGATATTTTTTCTCAAACAAAATGTAAGTAACATCAATCGTTTGATTTCTATCCAAACTTAGTTATCTCGTGCAAGCCAATGCAAGAAATTCTTAATCCCACTTCACTTGCGATCCTTAAGAAGCAAAAGATTTCTAAGCTGGGTTTATAATCTTGTTAATCCAAAGATGGTTTAACCCACTTGTGCCAGTGACGTGAGCCGATTTGTCGATTGTTAATATCATCCGCTTTCTTTTTAAAGTAACTCAAAATAGTTTGCAAAATGGATTAGACACTGTATCAAAATGGTTTAGAAATTGCTTTCGATAAAGCACTTAAAAAAGTTTACCCATTCCTATCTAACTGCCATGGTTTAGATGCAGCCAACACACCAACCCTTAAATCACTATGTGAAAAACTTTATAGTCGCTCACACGACCTTAACTTAACTTTATTAGAATCTCTAAAAACATTCTTGAGATTACAAAATGACATTTTTGTATGAGAGGAATTTGAAACGGCACTCAGCGTGAAACCACGCCTTTGGTTCGTAGTGCGTTCATGTTTCCACATGTTTTCATTCGTTTTACCTAAACATTGTGGGAACACGAACTCAGTGATATGACCTGCGCTTGCCACGAGTCTCCCAGTAGCTCAGTAGTTAGAGCGCTCGACTGGTGTACGGAAGGTCATGGGTTCGATTCCTGTCGGGCAAGAAAAATGTAAATTATTTAAAGTGGAAGGGCACTTAGCGACTCCCGCTAGTTCACAGGCACCTAATTGAAATAAATCATAAACAAATAACCAAATTAAACATAACGATTAAAAACTCCAACTGGCGGGAGGCAAACCAGTTGGCTACAAGCGTGACCAAAGAGTTGAACTCGGGACTACCAAGAAAGAAATCCAGGAAAAAAGGAAGAAATCCAGGTTGCGAGTCCAACGCGCTAACCACTCGGCCGTGCTGTCCCCCACGGGACTCAGATGTTTTCCTTGTCCCACGCTCGCGACATGCTGAATATTGCATCTTTTCTTTTATAAAATGTTACCGATTTCTTTAGTATCTCTTGACTAGCAATGACAGCGCTCACGTCTCCTATTGAAATTGATGTGCCAACCAAACATTTACTGGCTGTTGAAAAAAAGAGTTCTTTTGTTTTAGTGGTTGGCACATTTGAATAACAAACGGAATGTTTGTAAACAGCTATCTTCCCTATAGTTAACGGATTTCTACCAGTCATAGTTTGCGCTGGCACCACAACACACGATCCATAAACCTATTTCCTGGAGTTTATTAGGTGTTTATTTTGTCTTGTCCAGACTTGTCAGTCGTGCTTCAAGACCATCCCTAAAGGCGACGTGGTCGTAATGGCGGAGTTTGAGGACAATGAAGAGGCGTGTTACCATGCAGCCTGCTTCTGCTGTTCAACCTGCTTTGAATTGTTAATAGATTTGACGTACTTCCGGTACGGCAACAAAATCTACTGCGGAAGGCACCATGCAGAGTTGTCAAGGCAACGCTGTTTTGGATGTGACGAGGTAAGAGCTATTAGAAAAAGAGGAACATTTTTTATCATCTCTGCGCGTTACGTAGGTTATTTTGCGAAGGCGCCTCAAACCTTTCACTCCCAAGAGTGCCTAAAATCAAAATTCAAGACGAACCCAAATATTTTGTAAAATACTGAAGTAAAAAAATTACGAAAGAACTGCTGATAAGGTTTCATTTGAATGGTCACACCATAAACACAGCGGTAAATTTAATGACATGATAAAAACCGTGAGGTGAGGGCCGTTCCCTCGACCTCTCCAAGGCCGAACGTGAATGAGAGTTGACGAAAGTTCAAACTCTTGTTCTCGTTTAACCTGAAACTCTTTAGCGCCCAATACGCTCTCGCCTTCTTGGCGCGCTCTCGGCAAATCTTGTGCACTGTCAGCGAATCTCTTGCGCTCTAGAAGAGTTTGAATCTGCTCAAATTTTCAACAAATTTAAGAGCGTAGAAAGGACTAAACTTGGCTTAACCACATTTTATGAACTGCATATGTTTTCCTCGTTCATATCTGTATGTTCCACCCAGTCGCTGATTATGCTAAACTCTTAAATTTCGCTTTTCTCGTTTAGGAACAGTGACTTTTGTCTAACTCAAGAACTTCTTCGAATCTTAACTCATGAAGTTGTTATTTTTATTCCTCCTCAGCTTATTTTCACAGGCGAGTATACGATTGCGATGAACAAAAGCTGGCATCTGGGACACTTCCGGTGCAACGAGTGCGACATCAGTATCACTGGCAAGCAGTTTATTGTTAGAGAGGAAAAGCCCGTATGCATTGATTGCTTTGATCAAAGGTGCGTGTGAGCATGCGCTATGAATCTCAGACCCAGGGCCTGCGTTCTTCTTGAGCGGTGTGTCTTTGTGTGCTCGTCTGCTGTACTTACTTTTTTTCAACGTTCACACCTTTGTATGAAGGGCTCGAAGCAAGTTACGGTGACATTTAGCACTATCAGACTTGGGTTCTTGCAGCTCATTATAAGTTTAATAACAGAATAAAACCGTTCATAACTAGCGCTGCCTCAGACTTGTCAGTTCTTTTCCAGTTGCTTAAATTAACTAGTGTAATTCGCCATTGTGAGTTGTTAGAGTCTTTATTTAATAATACAGTATGACCGTTTCTACGAGTGAAAATATGGCGCATCTTATCTAAGATTTGTCGTAAGTGAACACAAAGTGCTCAACTAAATTATGGTCCGCTGGTTATTCAAGTCACACGAACGTCATAAAAACTCGTATCAACCATAAATGGCCCAAATGTTACAGTTGTTAGCCATACTGAACGAATCTCACTTCCATGCGCACTCATCTAACGCAATACTAACAATTACTGGTTGTCCTGTGGTAGCAGGCAAAGATGGTCGTCTATGTGATTGGTTTTATTCATGAGCATCTCATCGGTTCATTCTAACCACATTGTCACTCTCTTTTTACTGATCGTTTAACGCTTAGGCCAGACAAGTCGGCACTCGAGATTTTTCCAGTTAAGATCGCCATAACTCGCCCACAAATGTAAGTGAGATTCGTTGTTATTGGTGGTTTTTAGAGCGGTTTTCAATTGAGAAAGTTATGCGCGTGTCGTGATTTTGTTTACTGCGCACTTTGAATGGCTAAAAAATCGTGCCACTCTCTCAATCAATTAGATTTAAGTTAAGGACGGTGCCTCCTAATACAGATGTATTTTTGTAAAGGGTATGACTATGGGGGAAAAGTAGATCTTAGCAAGGGCTATTGGAATCCAAAAAGAAAAATGTGGGTAACACGCATTCTTCAGAGATAATTAACCAACCACAATTCTAAAAAAGCGTTAAAATACAAAGAATATATGACAATTTCTTTGCAAATGTAAGCTCACTTATCTCTGAAAAATGTGTGGCTACTCCCAGTTTTCTTTTTGGATTCTGATAACCCTTCCTAGAAGCTACTTTTTCCACGTAGTCATAAACCGCGCAAAAATATTGTTGTATTAGGGGGCAAATTTCTTAAGAAACCCGAATATCCTGAGATGCACAGAACGTATGCGCAGTAACAAAAGGAGGCACCGTCCTTAAAACCAACTGTTTCTTGCTCGCAGCTGTTGCATGCTTTGACTTGCAGAAACAAGAGCCACTTTCATAACCAGTTACCACTTGCTACTCAGCCCTTGGCACCTGTTGGATCAGCAACAGGAACAAACTCCTTAGTTGGGTTAAGAGCGCAAGTTAGCGCCTCTCCCCAAATCCCGCATCGCTCTCTCCGCCTTTCGACTTTTCTTGGGCCCCTTCTCTCGCTAAGAAGCATGTTTTTATACACGTTACTGTTGTATGTTTTTGCTTCGAGTTTCAATTTCTTCCACAGTTGCGTTGTCTGTAGGTGTTGTGAATCGCAAGGTTAATCGCTTTAGTTTTGGTATTACGTTCATTAAAGTTGTGCCGTTTTAGTTAGCGAGTTCTTGGTAATTAGCCTGCGTGGCAGCTGTAAAAGGGAAAGGGGATAGGGGAGAAGACTGTAAGGAAATTTGAAGTTGAAAAAGGCGGGGAAATGGGAGGGCGGTGTGGTGGAGGGGAGGGGAGGGGAGGGGGCTGCCTCGTTTTACCCTGTCTTAAGCTCCAGGTCCAAATAGTCAAATTTTCAACGGTTGAATTTTTATGTCGCAGGTTTGCCAACGAATGTGACCACTGCCACGGCAAGATTGGACCTGACGCCAAAGACGTGTCAACTGCAGACAACCGGCATTGGCACGAAATGTGTTTTCTCTGCGACTTGTGTCGAAAACCACTGCGCTCAGACGGGAAGTTCACATTCTACAAGGATCAGGTCCTGTGTAATGACTGCTACATCACTAACTTCCAGAAGACGTGTGAAGGATGCCGCTATGCGATCGAATCAGGGAGCGCGCGTCTCGAATACAATGGAACGTACTGGCACGAGGAATGCTTCAAATGTACCCTCTGCAAAGAGGCCATTGGGACCAGTGGTTTCGTCCCAAAAGACGACGAGTTCTACTGTCCTAACTGTTATCAAAATCTACACGCCAAGCGCTGCGCCGAGTGCGGCGAACCGTTGTCTGAAGGCGGCGTCCTGTACAACGAACAAACGTGGCACAAAGAGTGCTTTAGCTGTTACAGCTGCCACGAGTCCCTAGCCTCTCGACCGTTTTCTGTTCACGGTGGCTTACGCTACTGTATTGAATGCTATGGAAGGTTTCTGGCCAAGCAGTGCGAGCTGTGCTTTAAGCCGATCATCGGAGGGGAATACTTTACCTTAGACGAGTCCAATTTTCACAAAGAGTGCTTCAAATGCAGCCGGTGTCAGCGGTCGTTGGCCAACGAAGGTTTTGCCCGAGAAGGGGTGGAACTTTTATGTGCCAACTGTGCTGAATGAACGGCGGATAACTTGTGAAGAAAACGAGACGCTATGTCGTACAAATATGGTCAAATTATTAAGGGAGTTTGTGGAGTATGTTCGACAAGAGGATCGTAAATTAATAGTTAAATTAAAGAAAGGATGTTTGACTTGAAAGATCTGCAAGAGCAAAGCTTTGACAGGGAGTCTTACAACTGGAAAAATGCAGGTCACATAAATTCAGAGACATTTATGGGCTGCATAATTATTTGAAGTTTAAATTCCCTTGTTTATTTTGTTGTTGTTGTTGTTTTTATTTTCCGTAATTGTTCACATGATGTGAAAAAAATGTGTGGATATCTATAAAAAGGTAAATACTGCTTTTTATTACATATACTAATCATATTATAAAGTAATCAACACAATGTTACAGTCTCTGTTTGTTATTGAACAAGTATATTTCGTGAAACTGTTGATTATTTGTATAAACATTTTAAAGACCGGTTAATCCTGCTTCTCAGAGTAAAACGCTAAATCACGTGATACGATTGTAGATTTTGAGACTAGAAAAAAATCCTAATGTGTGACCACTGCCTCCTCCTCAGGCTTTTCCAAGGCCGAGCGAGCGCAGATTTTGACGCGAGAGGGGGATCGGGAGCGAGCGTGGAGTGCGAGCGGGGGGATTGGAAGCGAGCGCTTTCCTCAATAATTAACTAAGATTAAATATCCGCCCGATAAGCGATCGCGAGCGACTGGGAACGAGGCAGGTGTGAGCATTCAAATGAAAGCTGCTAAGTAGTACTTTCCTGTGCTGCTGTTTATCATGCTGCACAAGTTGCATTGGTTATAACTATTGAGTCTGTGAAAAAAAAATCAGAAATAAAATGTTATTAATGATTCGAGTGGTAAACAATAATAAACAATAAAAGACACACGTATCGAAAGTGAATATTTTTTTATATTTACGTACGCCCTATCAAAGATTCGGATTAGAAACGAGGTCAACAATCAGTAACGACTCTATTCATAGACTCTGTGGTGAACATCAAAGTTCACAATCGATAGTTATCATCATCATCATCATCATCATCATCATCATCATCATCATCATCGTTATTCTCTCTGCCCAATAAACCGCATAAGGCCGTAATGCTGTCTGTCCAACCCTCCCTGTTTTGTGCCGCCTTTTTTGGCCATATTACAACTCGTCCATCTTGCCTTGTCCCGTTCCTTCTTTTAATGAAGTCCTTCTCCGGAGTAGTCCTCACATTCCAGCACCCGATGGTAATCCTTTGCTTGGGGGTTACTATGGGCCATATCGGCCTTTGGACTTCCCGGAGGCTTTATGCACTTGTCATCGGCTTCCCATAGGGGGGACCCCGGGCTAATATGAGGACTTTGCTAATTGTCCATTTCAAAGTTCTTGTATTTCCCCAGCGGTGAGGCATGTTTTTCGAGCAAAGTCCCCAGTATTTCAGGGTGAAGCCAAACAGCCAACAAGACTTGAAGATGCAATTTGTTTTAGTTCTTGAACGGTTATCAAACGTTCGAGACAATAAACATTCTGATGAAAAATTCAACATTTATTTTTTTTCGTCCCGAATAGTCCACAAGCTATTCTAAACCTGTCCCACAGCAACTGTATAATTATGTATGGGCAAATGATAATAAAGAACATACTATGATCATGGCCCATTTGCTGGATGTCTCTAAACACAAGTCACTTTACTTCACAAAAGATAAGTTCTATACTTAGGCGCCTCATTAAGTTCTTTTAATAGTTTCTTTTTTCGCTCCTGAATTCTCCGCTAGCTGTTCTACTGATCTGTTCATTGAGATGTTTGACAGATGGTCCATTTTATACACGAAAAATATAACTGTTGGATTTTAACATACAACTCCCCGTTCTCACGCGCAGATCCACCCAAAGTTCCCACAAAGTCCCCAATTCCCCCACATACAGCCCGGGGTCCCCCCTCGGGGAAGCTGATGACAAGTGCATTAACCAACGACCATCATTTAGGTCTCAGTCTCCTCAGTGTTTGGATTCAGGAAGATTAAAATTATATTTTTACTCACTGAGTATGACCTCTACCCTTCGTCCAGTCAGGCACGGGTGGTCCAACCAAGAGACAATGCTCCCGCCGGGATAGCTCTAAGGGTCACTGAGACATATAAGCCCCCCCGACCACGACTCGGTGGCAATCCACCCGGGAGGCAATCGATAGTACTCGTCTTGTGGCCCTGAGGCTGCATATCGAAAGAGAATTTAGAATTTTTTGTGGAAGGAAGAAGGTTGTAGAAACGAAGAAAAACTGTAGGATCATAGATATGAACGAACAGTGGCCTCAAGCCACGCGGGACACATACGCGTGTCGTGTATCCGGGAGGCGAGGCGAGTGTACGCCATGCTTGCACTCAAAAGCTTGCACGCAGACATCTCCGAAATATGAAGGACTCGGCACTGTTTGCCAGCAGACTATGCATTCCTTTGCTTCAGTTTCATTATTAATAATTTCGAAGATCTCTTCAAAAAGCCGAAAAAAAGTAGCTGTCGTGGTTTATCAAGCACTTGAGGAGGTGCTATTGTATAAAGGTGAGATCATCGGCGAACATGTGACTGGAAGGCTGGCTGCCGTTAGAAGCCCTCGTCGTCACGAAAGTTAAGGTGATTTCTCAGAAATAAAAGTCGACGAACGCTTGCTTTGCATTTTTCCCTGATTGCTCCGTACCAAGCATTGTTTCGAAAAATGCAACAAAAAACAAAGGTCATTCCTGTAGCACTACCTATCCGCGCTGGTTTTTATTCATCGTTTCACATTACATTTGGCGGTAGATGGAAGCATAACTTTAAAGTATTACCTGAAAAACCGTAATATGTATAAGACCGTATAACGCAGTGGCTACAAGGAGAAATTTAGTATATTAGTTATGGTAAAGGCACAAAGCCTGAGACGACATTGACTCAAAACGTTCCCTAAGTACATGATTTCATTACAATTCCATGGGTATGTGCGCGTTTTTAGCGATAACTTTATAAATCACTTGTTTTAAGCTCTTAACTTAAAGGGGACAATGTTTACACCAAAATAATACTTAACAATAACAAAATAGATCACCGTCCACGTATAGGACGAAATAGTTATTTATTTCAAGACCTTCGTCTCAAAAGGTGCCCTACTTGGTTGAGAATACCGTTAAGGCCGATTGAGACGGTACGATTTTTGCTTCCAACTCTTGTATGCGACTTGCTCGCGTCATGTCTGCAACACGAATCGTGCCGTCTAAATCAGGCGTACAACATCCTCACGACAGTTGCACACAATAGGAAAAATGTCATAGGATTTTGAAACATGTTTTAAAACCCAAAAACGGTCGTAGCCACCATCAAAATGCATGTTAGAGTGATGAGTTGCTTATGATCTTTGCCTGATGCGAGCAGCGCGCGCTACAAAAGTTGCATACGACAGTCGTAAGCAAAAATCGTACCAATCTCGTTCCCAGAGGCTGCATTCCTTTTGGTCAGCACCAAGGATGCAAGTTTTTTTATATTAAAAAAAAAAAAGAACCATTTAGAGAAAGGCTAGTCCTTCTCTATAGTATTGCTGTATAAGTATTAAAACAATGGACACTATTTCTCAATGTTTTAATACCATTTTAATTTGTTTAGTTTAGGGTTGTAAATCGGTTCAAAGCAGAAATCTCCACTCCAATATGCACCAAATCAGCAAGCCCGCACTCAGTCAAACAAATGAACGAATGAACAAGATGACACCCAACAGCCGATGGGCAAACAAACAAACGCAAGGCCGCTAGAAAACAAAACATTCCAAAAGCTGAGTAACTCAAACTAAAGAAATGAAAGGGATCCAAGGCCAGAGCGAATGAATGGATGACCCACACGACCGAACGATAGCCGAAATGAACAGACGAACAAATGAACGTAACAAAGCAGGCACACAAAATTCAAGCACAGATTGGCAGAAGATTAAGCCATGTAGATTCTTAAGTTGTTTAATCTGGGCCAGTTTGGTTTAGAATTAAGAAAAGTATTTGTGAGCGGCTTGAAAGAAAATTCGTAGATTAATTAAGCTTATGTATTAACCTTTTTACACCTTTTCAGTGAGCTCACCAAAAGTTAAAATTTAATACAGCATAGAACGATAATGAGAAAGTCGTTTAGTCTGCTCAGAAGGTCTGTCATTCTCGTCAGGGGCACAGTGAACAGACCTGGTAGAGAGTTCATAAAACGCAAAACAGTAAAACGTGCGGAAGGAAAATTAACGTAAACAACGGGGATAAAATTCTTACTTTTCGCTTTAGGGTGAAACTCTCTGACCACACGTTTCAAACTGTGGTACCACAGCTGGCCCTACGTGCCTGAGCTGACAACTATCATTCTATGCTGTTTACTAGAAATTAAAATGTTTGTTGTACCTTTTTGGTAGTTGTTTGAATTTGCTGCTCCGACAGTTCTGTGTCATCCAAAGGACAGCTTCCCTCAGTAAATTGTGGCTTGAGATACGTTTAACGCAGAGGTTTACAAGTTAACAAGGTCATATTGTTAAATTTGACCTAAAGAGCGCTTCTAAAAGTTTAAGAATTAGACTTTTTTCGCGGAAAAAAAAAAAGAAAAGCGAAAAATAACCTCGTCTTGTCGTTTTAGTCAGGTAGCTCGCGTTGCCTGTTTGCACGCGCGATTGAATTCAAACAGCATATAGGGAGTGACGTCATAGTAAGCGCGCGCGAATAAATACGCCCAAGAAAATTTCGCGGGAGATGATCCCCTTTATAGTTGAAACTGCGATTATTTCGTTAAACGTCAGTGTTTTAAAAAAAAAACGTAACGATTAACCTACGTTTTGGTTTACATTTCACTGTCGAGAAGAGCTGAATATGAAGTGATAATTTTTCGGCAAAAAGTATAATATTAAGCCCTAATTGCTCATTAACCATAAACAATGGGAAAATACAATTATAGTTATAAATCAGGTTAATTTCCCTTATGCTACATCTAATCGAGTGTCAATACCTAGGGAATAACAATACCACGGAGAGTTTCACGGGCCATGAGGTGCCTACCCAGATCCATCTCAACCTAAGTATACAGGTGAATATACAATCCAAAAGGAAATGCGCTAAACCCAAGTTCAAACTTACATTTTCCTTTATTTGATTTTATTAAATGGCAATTTCTAATAACAGTCAATACTATTGAAAGTTCACGGGCCATGAGGTGCCTTCCCAGATCCATCCCAACCTAAGTGTACAGGTGATAATACACCCCGAAAGGGAATGCACTAAACACCCGGGGTTACTGGTGCAATGTCGTTCTACAGTCATATCCATATCTATATGGACAGAGGTCTGACACAACTGAACCCAAGGAGAGTAGGATCTTAGGTCGGACATGGTCCGCCATATGGTGGGACATTGGTCCGGCATATGGATCTTCAAGTTTTTTTATATTAAAAAAAAAAAAGAACCATTTAGAGAAAGGCTAGTCCTTCTCTATAGTATTGCTGTATAAGTATTAAAACAATGGACACTATTTCTCAATGTTTTAATACCATTTTAATTTGTTTAGTTTAGGGTTGTAAATCGGTTCAAAGCAGAAATCTCCACTCCAATATGCACCAAATCAGCAAGCCCGCACTCAGTCGCATTTCGATCCCGCTGACCGTAAATGCGCGCGGGCTCTGGGGACGAGATTGAAATCGTACCGTCTAAATCGGCCTTTACAATTATGCGCTTGCGCACGAACCTGCAAAGCTGGCGGGATTGTTTGCGCAAACTATGAACGGCGGAGCCGCGAAGGGAATGGGGAGAAGCAGTTTTTTCTCTTGGTTTAAGCCGCTCATAGCGACTCCGACACCAAACTTTTACCTTCGCAGTATCGCCAGCTACGCAGGCTAGGGATGATGAAGCCAGAAATTATGCGCAGTAACGATGCGCAACGCAAAAATTAGGCATCAACTACACATTATATAGATTTGGTATCTCGTTTAGGATAAAAGCAAACGTCAACCAGCCCTTGAATTGTCGTCTGCCGATTCAAAATGAATCCTTTCCTCTTAAGCTTCGCGTTAACAGATTAAAAGCTAAAATACAGGAAAACAGCTTTCTGTCCAGCATCTTAAGTTTCAGTTATCGGTTGTCTTGGTTTCTTTGTTTTTTTTGCGGCAGCTGTACGATTTGAGCACCTTTTTGTTGCAAAGAATTGACAGCCTCTGTAAAGGTTACAGCCAAAGATCGGCCTGTTTTTAGCAACTTTTTTCTTCCTTATTGGTAAACCCTGATACAGTCAACCTGTTATTTTACCGATAATAATAAATTGAACATTAATGAGCTTAAACGTAGGCTGGTAGCAGAACTATTCAGAAACTTCAAACAGGCCTTCTCGCGCTATATACTATAAAAGCAGGCAGTGGGAAAGGGGAGTGGGTGGGGGTTATAGGGATCCACGGAGCCACTTCCTCTTCCGGTTTTTAGGGCCTAAAAATTTTGAACAGTTTAAAGCTAGCGAGGGTGAAGTTTGTAGAAAACGTTGTAAAACTTCTCCGGGAAACCAAATTTTTACGCCGATAAAACTTGTCAAAAAGTCACCTCATTTTGAACACACACAACGTAAAAAGCTTAAGTTTTCAGGAACGGTTTTTTGCTTTGCGGTTAAAGTGAAAGTTTTTACGTTTGTTTGTAGTTCAGTTTCTTTGCAAAATATGGCGGGAACTGCGCACGCGTCGAACGTTTGACCGCCTGAAGTGTCAGGCAAAAAACAAATCGGTCAAACGCAAAAAACAATGTCACTTCCGGTTTTTCAGAGCCTTGAATTTTGAATCAGTTCAGACTTTTGCAACCGCGAAGTTCGTATGAAAACGATACATAAAATGTCCCAATAAATCAAATTTCGCGCCAATAAAACTTGTGGATGTCAAAAACTGCCATAAACTGAGATTATTCCTACCGACACGAGGGCAGTCGAACTAAACATCATTTCCTGTATTGCCAGGTCAGCGGCTAGCCTCTGTGCTCGTGGCGTGTTCATGTTACTAGAAGTGGCTTGTTCCGCAGTATCTGGTTTCATACTCAACGTAAAAAGCTTAAGTTTTTAGAAACGACGTTAAGTTTTGCAGTTAAAGTGAAACTTTCGACATTTGTCTGTATTTTCCTTTGTTAAATTACGGCGGGAACTGCGTGCGCGTCCTGCGTTTGACTGCTGTGAAGTGCCAGGGTGATTTTGACTTCTTTTAAAGGGTAATACCGCTGACCGCTCGTTCCCAGTTTCCGATCCCGTTCCTGGTTTCAATAACACCCGATGCTTTGTAGTTTTCCCTTGGCTACATATCGCGCACGTATGATTATTAACATTTTGTCGATGCTGTAAGTCATGATCATAACGACAGCAATTGAGCAAACTGTCAAGTGCGTCTTCCATTTGCTATACCAGACTCTTAACACAGGGACGTTCCTTCTACGAGTCAATAGCATTACAGAGACAGTGTTGAAAAGGAATTCGATGAACAGCCCTAAGAAGATTCTTGTCGCGAGATCTCCAGTCATTTTCTGAAACTCCTCAATGCTCATGGTTTGATAAATAAAGCCATAAACTGAGATTATTCCTACCGACAACACGAGGGCAGTCGAACTAAACATCATTTCCTGTATTGCCAGGTCAGCGGCTAGCCTTTGTGCTCGTGGCGTGTTCATGTTACTAGAAGTGGCTAGTCCCGCAGTATCTGGTTTCAATTTCGAGTATAAAATCCTCTGCAGTTTCTCGCTATAACGATCTCGTAATACGTTTATCAAGTCGTACGCTAAATGAATGAATCCGTAACCAATGCTTAATGCAGTGAAGGCTAAAAGGCTTTTAAACTTTGCCTGCATTAAGCGGTACACTATGTTAACACTTCCGTATGCGGCAGATACAAGAGTGAACGAAGTTCCAGGGTGATTAACGCCATTCAAGTGAAGAACGCATTGCCGTGATATCACTTTCGGAATTACACAAACCAAAAATGTTAAACCGAGAGCTAAGACTTCAAAGAAGCCTTCTTGGTGCACAAACCATGGAACTAAGGCATACGAGAAAATGTACATAACAACTGCGCCTGTAACAAACTGTGAACAAAGTTTAGATGCTAACACAGTTGCTCGAAAGAAGCTGTATTTAAAAATTTTTCTGCTAATAGAGAAACTGGTCGTTAGAATCACACCTATGTAAAGAACGTTTAGGGGATAGGGTCTCCATGGGGGATGGTACAAATCATATACACTAAGAAAAAACCTGTATCCCAAGTCGATTGAGGCACCAATAAGTGTACAAGTGAAGAGGTTGACATCTTTTAGAAAAGACCATTTGAATACTACGCACATCAATACTGGTTGCCAGAAGTAAAGAACAAAACTCTGATAAGATTCCCCCATGATGCGTCTTTTTTTCAATTTTAAAGGGTATGTCGGGTCGGTCAGGGGTTTCCATTCGCAAGCATACACGGTGCTTATATCGAAGTACATGAGCAACAAAGATGCCAGGCCCATCAATCCACCAACAAGAACTGTTACTAAAAACGCGAAGAAAGCACTTTCCTTCAAGGAATCTTTCATTGATGGCATGTTTACTTTCCAGGTAGATGAATCTGTGGGATAATCTGGGTTGTCAAACTGTTCAAAAATTGTATCTTCTGGATCGTGAAGAAAAACGTCATCGTTCAGTTCCGTGGCCGATACATCGTTGTTTTCTGTGGGTTTAAGTTCGAAGTGTTCTGCGAGGCGGTCCGCGAGCGAGGTGAAGACGTGGCATAACAGCTCGGCAGGAACAGTGAAGAACTCCGACATGATTCGCTGGAAACTTTTAGCGCAGTTCAGTTTCAAAACAACAGCGACAACTAGACTAAAAATGTCTTCAGTTGAGTCTTTTATATGCGGTGAATAGACTTATTAATTGGTATCATTTTCGACCAGGACGGATTTCAGTGAAGTAAATGAGCTCTCAGAGAATTAAGTGAAACTGAACTAGGAAAACTGAACGTCGAAAAGCAAATTGCTGTCCAGATCTTTTTCAAATAGTTAAGTATTAAAGACTCAAAAAATGGTCCTGAAATTAAGTGCTGTATTTCAAAATCAATTCGTCACATGACTCACATGGTTCCGTTTCTAACGAAACGATTTTAGTTTCGAACCATGAAACCTAACCGAGTGTGAAGCCGAAATTCATTTAGCGGATTAAAATATTCGTCAGTGGTGGAGTTCACATAGCAACACACGAAGAATAAGAGAAAATATCGCTCTGAAAAGCCGTAGTCGCCTCCAACGTTGAAGAAAACTAGAGTTTTCTTCATTGAAAGTGTCATTCCTAGTTTTCGTAGCTAGTTGGCAAGTAATTAACGGCCTTGCGTTTTCGAAGGGATCGAAAGTTGTATTAAGGCTTGTCTGGGTAAGGTTCTCGAAAAGCCTGTAAATCCTTGCAAGTTTCGTTTAAGCTAAAATTTTAGGTAACAAAATCGGGGAATAAAATTCCACGCCAAAAACGCGTGCTAGATCCGCGGATCGGAGAGGGGGAGGGGAGGGGAGACCAGGGGACCCGACCCCCTTCCCCATTCGAACTAGTTCTTTTTTTATTTGAAATCATCTGATCAGATGTATTTCATTAGAACGAACACAAAAAGGGAGAAGAAGGCGTAGTAAATTAATTTTGCCAGGAATTCTTGTCAATTTAAAAACTTCCTAGACCTGAAACAGGAGAAAACTGCTACAACAACTTTCTAAGGTATTTGATTCAATTTCCTATTATATTTTAAGGCCTGAAAAATGGCGAATTAAATTATTTTTTCTAAAGCATTGTTTCCCAAAATACTTTTTCGTTTGCGAGTCTAAGGCGTTTGTGTCGTTGACATTTCTGGACGTCGCTAAAGGGAACTGAAAGTCAGTTGTTTTTCTTTGTCCGTGTTCTGAGCAACCAACGTCAAAAAAAGAGCTTTACATTTCACAGAAGTGCACCAAAAATGAAAAACTTGACTTCCGGTTCTTCTTACTGGGTTTTGTGCATTTCCGTATAGTACTTGTTGGGAGAAGTTGTCTAAATATCAAAACAATCATGTTTTGGAGATCATTTCCTTGATTCTCATAACCTGTCTGGTTAATCATGTAGTGGTTTAAGGTGTTATAATAAACTATAATGAAAAAACAGCAAAGAAAAAACGACGAGCGAGTTGGTTTTCCCGATATTTCGGACAGTCAAGCTGTCCTTCTTCGGGGGATTTAATGAAAATACGGATAGTCGTTACAATATGTAGTAAAACGGTTACAGTAGGTATATGATACGATTGTTTTGAATTTAAAATTTAAACAAGCCAATGAGGTCGACGTAAAATTACCATGAATAAACAAAGAGAAGTGTAAAAAAATAACAATAAATAAATAAAAATAATAATAAAGAAATTGAAAAAAAAAAGAGCATTAATAGTCATCTTCTCTGTTTATTCTATGTGGTTGCATAGTTTTGGCCTTATCTATATAAAATGATTCGTGAGCTCTACGTACGCGTATGGATTCTCTTTTAGAATTAATGAGTTCGAGTGGAATAAGTTCGACGTCCGTGAGTTTGTCCTTTTAAGTGCTGCGGTACTGCATCGGTGGTCTTGTTTTGTATGGCTCTACGATGCTCTCCAAATCTGTCACTTAGTGCGCGTTTTGTTTGTCCGATGTATTCTGCTGGAGCATTTGGAGTGTTTTTGCATTTTCGGCATTGGATCATGTAGATGGGGTCTTTGGATGCTCAAGTGATTGTTTGCTTGATATGACTTGATGTATTTGGCCTGTGTTTTTGAATGTACATGATGACAGGCCGTCTCGAATGAAGGAGCAGGTTTTGCATTTCTTTGAGTTACATTTCTTGATTCTTGGCGGGCTTGTTTGCGTCTGTGTATCGCCGCGAGGAAAATCGCGGAGGTTGCGTGGACGTCTGTATGCGGTGAACGGTTTTTCAGAAAAAACTTCTTTGCAACGGTTTGAAGACTGAAGTATGGGAAAGTGTTTAGAAGTGATCTTGTTAAGGTTTGGAGAAGCTGAATTGTAGGTGACAACGAACGGGATGCCTTGGTTGCATTTGTTTTTTTGGGACGCTTGGTTTTAGTGCTTGATCTCGCGGGACTTGTTCAGCTTTGTTGATCTCAAGCAGGATTAGGTTTTCCTTGTAGCCTCTTTTCTTTAAGTGTTCGGCGAGTTCATCACAGCGTTTGTTTAAGGCTGTGTCATTTGAACAAATGCAGCGGAGGCCCAATCCAAGACTCACGGACATCGAACTTATTCCACTCGAACTCATTAATTCAAAACGAGAATCCATACGTAGAGCTCGCGAATCATCTTATATAGATAAGGCCAAAACTATACAACCACATGGAATAAACAGAGAAGATGACTATTAATCCTCTTTTTTTAAAATTTCTTTTTTATTATTTTAATTTTTTTATTATTTTTTTTACACTTCTCTTTGCTTATTCATGGTAATTTTACGTCGACCTCATTGGCTTGTTTAAATTTTAAATTCCAAACAATCGTATCATATATCTACTATAACCGTTTTACTACGTATCCGTATTTTCATTAAATCTACCGAAGAAGGACGGCTTGACTGTCCGAAATATCGGGAAAACCAACTCGCTTGTCGTTTTTTCTTTACTGTTTTTTCATTATAGTTTATTTTAGTAACTTTACAAACAGCAGGATCTTGATTGTAGTCACATCTTATAGAAGTTTAAGGTGTTGTCTTGTTTTGTTTTGTTTTTTTGTTTGTTTTTTTTTTGGGGGGGGGGGTCATCCACTTTTACTTTACAGATATTGTTAAATTTATTCCTTATGTCAAGTGTTTGCATCTGAATTGGATTTCAAAACTTGTAACTTGAAACTTATGCGTGCATGAAACAGGGAAGCATTTTGGTAAAAAAAAAAATAAACTTTATGAATGTAACTTCCTCGTTTGCGGATGTCTCGTTTAACACTCGTTCGAAATTCCTGATTCGCTGTCCTTATGGTACAACAACTGGGACCTAAACCGTCTGTACGGTTCCTGAAGTTTTAGTATTTTTCTCCTTCAGCTTTTCGAAAAAAATGATCTCAAAAGAGATTAACAGATAACTGCTACATATACAACAACAACTGAATGAAATCGTTTGGTTTATGGCAAAAAAAGGGTGTTTTATATTGGTCATCGTTGTAGGTGCAATAATATCGAATTGTATAATCGTTCGTCGAACAAAGTGGTCACTTTTAAGTGAGTGTCTCAAAAGACATAGACTGCAGAACGCGACGCTTTGAGATGGTGAGGCGTACAAAATTCCCTGCGAGTGCGACAAAATCTATATCGGGGAAACAGGGAGATATATGCACGAGAGAATCAAAGAACACGCGTTCGACAGCCGACGGGAATATACGACTCGTCCGTACAAAAATCTTCACCGCTTTTGAGCAAACCCATGAGACCGATCACTCTCATTTTTGGATCGAGAAAAGTTTATTGATCAAGACCTTCGCTGGTACACCCGCACCCGAAGGTTTAAGGAAGTTATCCAGATATGACTTTACCCTAACAACATCAACAGGGGTAATGGTTTAGAAATGCCTGAATCATGGATGCCCTCGAACACGCCGCAGATCACAGTAGGAGAGACCGGCATGGCAACGTGGCAACCACCGTGGGAACAGCTTGTCACCTGACTGCCGTGGGAATTGCATCTCACATCAACAATGAGAATCAAAACGTAACAATCATAGCAGATCATCGTGATACAAAAAGTGCCACGTAAATAGTCTACCTCTTCGTCTGATAAAAGATTACCAGAAAGCAGTCGAATCGTCGACATCTTCATCTTAAGAGACTAAATCGTGAGACAGACGTTGTGAACAAAACCAACAAGGAAGACAATTTTCCTTCCGCAACAAATGTTGCGTAAGAGCTCAAACCTAGAAACATTTTGCATTATGGGGAAACTCTGAGTTTTCCTACGGTACGGGAGAATAGCTTTGAGCAAAGCTGTAAGTTGTATCGTGATTCTGTTCCCGTTACGTATTTCCGCGACACACCCTCGGTTACGTATTCCTTTGGTGTGAACAGAACAAGATTTGTGGCTGCTACGTGTTGATGAGATTGCAGCCTCTCTGCCACTTGACACCTAGTGTAAGCCCACCTCCGACTGTCGCGCGTTTGCCCACGCAGCTAATGCACCGTGTGCATTGAGTTCTGATTGGTTCATTTGCGTTACTTGTGTTTGCTGTGATTATATGTTGGTCAGATTTGTAATTACTTTTTGTTTTCATCAGGTTTATGGCATTCATAACAAGGCATTAGCCTAATTACTGAATAACTAAATAAACCCTTTTATGCCTCACTTGTCCGTCATGTCCACGCTACACCTCGCCTCAGGACATTAGAGTTTATAAATTGCATTGCGGCGATTGACTTTGTTAAGTGTTTCCAATATAGTTTTCCCAGTACAGACCTGTGCGAAGAATATATACATTTAAGGAACAAGGTGTCATTAATCATTGCATGAAATTTAAGTTTTTCCTTGTAATTATTTGACACAGTGGCCATTATAGAAACTTCTGCCTATGCCTTGAGGCGGGAAGTCATAATTACCTTGTTGTCACTATATTACAGATGCAATTTAGTTTATGCAAGATATCATACGTATACCATATGAAACTGACCAAGTTCAAATCTTTAAAAACAACGCTTCCTCATTTGAACTTTAAAACGGGCATCACATATTCACATGATGCAGGGGGTGAGATGTCCGAAGACCATCGACGATGTTTTTTAATCATGAACTTATCGCGTGACCAGAAATCAAAACCAACAGGAAGTAAGAATGACTAAGAACGCGGAGGAAGGAGTGCGTGGATCACAAATCCGCCTTTTAGAAAAACAAAAGAAAAGAAGAAAAAAAAAAACCTTTGCTAGCCGTTACCTTTAATTTGCCTCAGATTACAAGTTAAACCTATCCTTACAGGATACAAACAGAGAGATCTAGACCCAACACAGACACTTCCCGTTGTATTAGAACTGGGAAGGTGTCCGTGTAAACGGAAAGTTAGCAAGGAGAGGTTTAAACACTGATAAAAAGTTTCCTCACAGGCTGCTGCAACCACAGCACAATTATGCAGAATAATCATAACTAGCAAAAGGTCCGATCGATGACCCGCAGAAAATGATAGTGATGACACAACACGAACTTTCATCACTGGTATTTAAACGCGGTGTTTGTTATCACAGAGGTGTTTATCTATCGAAAGAGTTTTCTGCGACCAAAACATAACTTCTCAACTAGAAGTTTCTAGTCTTGATTTGTGTACCACTGTCGCTTTGATACGCAGTGTAGTTTTATGACCCTTGGCCATTATATGGGCGGCCACCCCTTTATGACAGAACTAAATATAGCCAAAAGAACTGTTGTTTGGAGTTTAGTGTCAGTCATCATCATATTCGTACGGAGTTACTAAACATAAAACCGTAAGTATGAAATAATTTCGTTTCATGTCATAAGCATTTTCACTGAAGTCTTAGTTACACCCCGTTTATGATATTTTGGATCGTGAGTGTTTGTTTGTACCGAGGGTTTGTAGAATGTAAGTCACGCACATGCGGTTAACCATATAAAATGTTATGTACCGTTCGTCCAAAGAATTGTAAGGTTGCTTTAGAAATGACTGCTCCGTTGCGACGCCCGTTATTTTTGATGAAACTAATGCAGCAGCCTTCAACCATGCGCACTTGACAATTGCCATTTTAGGTTCTGTACGAACTGCACGTTTACGGCAGAACATTGTTCAGCTTACCAGTCATGCTGACATGACAAGGTTGAACGGCGTTTTGAACTGATTAACTCTCTCGGGTCATTTATTTGATCACCAGATGAAACAAACAAACAACGTATCTATACTCTTATCAGACATTCTTATTTGTAACACAAAAAGCATACTTTTTGTGTTAACGAATGATAATATCGGACATCAGACACGTAACCTGTCATTGGCTACAATCTCTCTCCTCCGCAGAGGCCTTCTACAGTCGCGCCTTGGGAAAAAATATACCCGCGGCGCGCGGCTTCCGCGGCTTCCGCGGCTTCCGCTCCCGTTTCTTTCTCTGGTGTTTACTAACAGGAGCCTCTGCGGAGGAGAGAGGGCTACAATGCAGGCTTATCATCCTGTTTGTGGTGTGCTACATGCTGTGCATTTATAATGGCCGTATCGGTTTATGAACAACCAAACAAAAAGGTCAAATTTAGGTCTTTTAAAACTGAAGAAAATGAAATAAAAACTCTTAAAATTGCTGCCATAAGGTTTTACTTTCTTTTGCTATGTTTACTTTGGCGATTTAAGGCTCGCGATCTTCAAGCGGAATTTTCAAGATGAAAACACTTTCGCGAGCCTTAAATCACCAAAGTAAACACACAAAAAGAGAGCAAAACCTTATGGCAGCAATTTAAGAGTTTTTAATTCATTTTCTTCAGTTTTAAAAGCCCTAAATTTCGCCTTTAGTTTTGGTAGTCCACAAACCGATACGGCCGTCATAAACTGATGCACAGCATACCACACAAACAGAGGCTGGTAAGCCTGTGGCTACAATTGCTAGCCAGTCACGATTATGTCGTTTCATACATCAAGCCAGCATGCAAGCGAGTTTGTCATCAGGTTAGAGCTTTATCCGTAACAGATGGCCAACCAGACGTCGGTAAATTCAGACAGTCAGTCAGTCAGTCAGTCAGTCAGTCAGTCAGTCAGTCAGTCAACGTTTTACATTAGCGACAGACAGTCAGTCAGTTCTTCAGTCAGTCCATTCAACGGCCAGCCAGCCAGTAAGTTAGTTTCCTGGTCAGTCGGTCATTTATTCATTCTGGCATTTAGTCAGTCGGACAGTCCAGTTTTTATATATCAGTCTGTCCGGCAGAAGTGTTAAAGCGCGCAGGTGTTGAAGACATCGAACCCATGTTAATCAGAAGCCGTCTACGTTGGCTCGGATATATTTGTCGGATGGCCGGACGACACTAGAGCACCCAAACAACTGATGTACGGAGAACTTGTTTGTGGTTCTCGCCTAGTTGGTCGACCGAAACTCCGTTTCAAAGACACTTGCAAAAACGCGCTCAAATGTGGGGTTGTTCTGAAAGGTTGGCAGTCTTCCGTCAACTGTAGGCAGGAGTGGCGTAGCCTGATTGAGACTGTTGGTGGAAACTATACCAAGAAGAGAGTTCTTAGGTATGAAAGGAGAAGGGCACTTAGCAGAGAAAAGAGATAAAACTGTGTATTTCACCCGTCTGCGGTGTCAAGGCGTATATATAGTGTCCAGCAGCCAGCCAGCCAGTTCTTCAGTAATCAGTCTTCCAGTAACACAGTCAGTAGGACAGTCAATCAGTGGGTCAGTTATACACTGTCAGTTGGTCAGTCAGTCAGTCAGTCAGTCAGTCAGTCGGTCAGTCAGTCAGTCAGTCAGTCGGTCAGTCAGTCAGTCAGTCAGTTGGTCAGTCAGTCAGTCAGTCAGTCAGTCAGTCAGTCGGTCAGTCAGTCAGTAAGTCGCTATAACATACAGTTCATTGTTTGGCTGTTTAGTCACAATCATCTGGTTGTTGGTCCTCGATCAATTCCATCCTTTTGTCATTCGGGTGCGTCTGTGAGCTTGTGACAGAACACAAGTCACGTTTCTGGCAAATTCACAGCAAAGTTGCGTGACAAAGGAAACCGAATTCAAGAATGTGCGTGCACAGCAGTATCCATAGAGTGTACTAGGGATGTGATCCACGCACTTTTAAAGAAGGAAAGAGTGAGACCTTTCTTTTTTTAGTAACATAAACTGTTTAAGGACCTGTGACATGCGGGTCTCTGCACCTCTCATTTTTCCCGTTCTCTCCGGCTTACCGGATTAACACCTTTACCTCATGTGCACCGGAAACGAATCTTAATGATTTCATGTAATTTCAGAAACTTTTACTCCCACTATTTTTTGCCTAGCAAGTGATGTGGTAAACCCAATTAAACGATTCGACATCTTGCACGCAACTTTGGTCTCCTTTAAAATACATCGTTACAAAGTTTGATTCCCCGTCAAACACATACAAACGTTTCTCCAGATGTATGAACTGAAAAGGACTCTGTGTACCTTGGAAGGTTTGATACAAAAGAGTGAAAAATGAGACATTTCAATGACCTCCTCTTACGCTAATCTTATCTGCTGTTGACTAAAAGCTAGTAAAGCACTATAGCTGAACAGAGGCAATATGACTGACAGTAGACAGACGGACAGACAGACAGTGCTAAGCAGACATTCAAAACAAAATAAGAAACTGGGCGCAAGCTACGGTAACACGAAAGTGGAGTTGCCTTTTAATTTCGAGCTTCTTTAGTCGTGAGGCAGTGAAAAGATGTAATATCGAAGGTGTCAATAGCATTTTAGATCTTACGACTTTATAGCGAATATAATTAATACCACTGCATTGTTCTGGTCGTTTGCGTGATCCAGTGTTAGTTGAATAATTGTGTAAAGTGGTTACTGTCAAATGAAAAAAGCATTAAAAACAGCCGCACGTTAAATTATCTGTAAGTTACATTCTGTTTTATTTTCTTTGTTCGGGTATGGACTTGATTCGCTTCCGTTTTCGTTCATGCAACAAGAAGATCTTCACATCCCGATATTCTTTTATAAGATTACAAAACTTCCAATGTACAATATCAATTCCAAACAAAAGTTTTGAACTAATATTAACCGAGTGCTTCCCAAAAAACAGTCTTGATATAACAACTGATATTAATTGGCTAATAAAATTTCGTTTTTTAAACAGCTGATTTTGCACTTAAACAAAAGAGTGTGCTTTTCCCTTTCACTGGTTCCTTTCAATTTTATCCTTTTCCATTGAAGGTGTTATATTGAACTGTGAAAAATCAATCTAAACTATCTTATCTGTCGTTGTATCTTTACGTCCAAGCATCTTTAACTTAAGACTTCAGTTTCTCTTCTCTTGAAGTTATCTCGCTGATGCCAAGTGACTGTGGATTCATTACATTCCTTCCATTTGTGATCGAACGTTCTTATTGGTCAATTACAATCACGCATTGTTGTCCTTTTTGCCGCGTCCCAGATCGTTGAGTGCTCCGCTCCGCATGAACGAATATTTCGGAAATACTTCGTCGTTGATGTGTTGTGTTTCACTGGCACTCCACCTAGTGTTTGGAATACTGCCGAAGGTTTGAGTTCTTCTCGTTCAATTCTCGGTACGGTTAGCCGCCCAAAGAAAAGGTTGTCGTTTTGGAGTCGACGTTTGGTTCGCAGCTTGTGTAACATCTGCGAGGTTCGCTGTTAATTCGTTCACAGATATTAGCTGCCCTTTTATTTCACTGGCTTGAATTCATCTGGTTTTTACTGTGCCGGAATATTCTAAGCTGAGTGAATATCCTGGCGAAGGCTTAATTATATCTGTGTCTGTTGTATTCCCCTGCAGCTTGGATTCTCATTTCTCGATGTGGTTGATCGGCTGAGCTACAGAGAGAAAGACGTAACCTTACTACGGTCAAAGAGGTGCGAAAATTTCGACCGACTATTCAGCTGGTTTTAAATCATCGGCATTATAGGACACTGGATAATGGATTTCGAGCAAGACGAAGAAAGTGGGACATTCACACTGAGAATAAAATCGCGATCCGGTGAGTTAATATTCCTTGAATTAACTAGAAATTTGACATGCCGTGGACATTTTTAGTCATCTGCACTATCTGGTCGTGATTTGCGTTATCTCGCATGACCGAGCTCTAAAGCGTCATTTTATTTCGGTAACACCTTTTATGCCTTAGGTAAGACGCTCCCTGACTGTCAGAGATGCCTTCTGTTTATAAACAATTGTTAACGGAAAGCGTAGTATTTATCCACTAGTATTTTGTTAGCGGTTCGCTTTCGAGGGAAGAAAAAGCGTGGTGCGAACGGAAGGGTGCAAGTTGTCCTTTAAACAATAAAATTTATCCAGCTTTTGTCAGCTGAAAAGAAAAGTTTTGAACCAGGAACAATTAAAGGTTCATTTTTCCCGTGGGTAGCTTAATATCTGCGCGAAGCGAATTATTTCGCGTCGATGTCTTGTCTATTCGTTCTGTTGCCTCATGTGTGTCCGACTTGCCGATTGATTTGATTTGATGCATGCCTTTGTATGCGATTTCTTGTCCAAGTTCTTCATGCTGACACCTGAATGAATGAAAAAGTGCTCGTTTGTTTACTTAAGATTTCTTTTGACAAAAAAATTTGAATTACTGCGAACACATCGAAAAAAAGTAGTTGAACCCTTAGGAGTTTAAGCTAAATTGCAAGAACTTCAAATCGGGAGGATCGTACATTCCGATAGATTTATAAGTTTATAAGACTTAGATCACACGACATGCAAATGGCCGATTACTGATTGAAAAGCTGGCATATGTTGCCTTTGTGGTCTAAACTTCTGCTTAAAGTGAACGAAGATAAGCTTAGGCTTTATCGTTGTTTAACCCGTCGTTTTCATAATCAAGAAACTGGAAAAATTGCTGTGCACGGAAGCAGGCTTATAAATTAGCCAACGTTTACGATCTGCACTCAAACAGAAATTACGAATATTTAAAATCCGACAAATGCTTGTGGTCTTGTAGATCTTTCATTGTGAGAGCAATTTACGAACTCGCTGAAATTTACAACGTTGTTCATTTCACAACGACAGGGAATGTAAATATATTTTTGTAAATTTCTGCCCCCAATGATCCAGGCCAGGGGAAGTGATAAGCTTATATATTGAAAGAAAAAGCCTATCAGCTGATTAATGTAAGTGTTTTAACCTAGACGTGAAATATTTGGGTTATCAATATCCGATAGTGGCGAACCGTAACACTGGCAGATCTGGCAATGTGGACAAATTTTAATTTGATTAGCACATAGTGGAGTTCAGGTTTGTGTTCTTCGACTTTGTCACTAGTTTTCTCATAAATAATTCATGCTAAAGTTAAAGATTTTTGTGGATTTAAAACGGTACATTGTTGCACATCCAAGTTTGCCTTTTGAAATAATTATAAATAAATCCTTTCCTTGCCAAGATTGAGACATTTGGTTGGGCTAAATCCTGGGGTAGGGAGCTGAGTTGTTTGCTCGAGTGATCACTGATAATTAAAATGCATTTCTGTTTACAGACCCCATAGAGGATAAAAAAGCTTATAATTTTTGGAGCAGTTTTGTTGCCCAACAATTATATACAGTATGCAAATGAAGGCAAATTACGATTAATTGATTATGCATGCTTCGTAAAACACAGGCAAGAAAAAAGCTATTAGCATAACATTGACTTTCTTGCAATTAAACTTGACTGTGTTCAGTTTGTAGCTAAAGAAAGAGATTTTGAGGAAAAAAGTTTTCTATCTATTGACATATTTTTCTTGCTTGGTTTAATTGAGGCAAGTTAGAAAGATTTGTTTTGGGTTATAAACACTGGTCAGTTAAAGGGGCTATGCAACCTATTTTCAGTGTAACTTTATTAAGCTAGAAGACATAATTTGGAGTCAAGGAAGCCTCAAATTAACGGTTTGGGTTTGTTAAAAACTACCCTGTAAGTTTTTTGAAACTAAATGTCGTTTGCTATGGATGGCCAGGATGAAGTGCTTAATTCCCTCCTGTCTTGGAAAAAAAAACACAGAATTTAGTATGGTCTGTTTTCAGTTGGAGAAAATCACTTGATACAGTGTATCTCCCTTTGTTTTAGGAGCTTTTTGAAGATGAGTTTCAGTGCAGTTTTGACCCAATAACATAAAAATCCCCGCAATGCAGCCTCTGTTAAGTTACACGCAACATTGGCTAGGTATTTGGGATGTTTGAGTTGAGAACGTCAGTTTATTCTACAACCTTAGCAGGAAGTAGTTGGAAAGGCTGTAAAAAGATGGATGATTTCAGAAGGTCGTGTTTAAACACATTTTCCAAATGTCTACCATGAATGCTTCAGTGCATCCCCCCTCCCCCTTTCAATGTTGGATCCGTGCGAGCCAATCCTATGTCTTGGTTGACACTTGTGCAACTTTGAGATGAGATGAGAGGAAGGGAAGAAAGTTAAAGGAGGGGTAAAATAAGCAACCTTCCCAACACTTCTGGCGATGTTTGTACAATTCTTTAAAACAACACTGATTCAATCAACAAACATTTTCTTGACCCCAGTCTAATGATATGTGTATTGTTAGAGCTGACCTCAATTTACATGTAAAAACAGTGCTATATTATATAATAATTTATACAATGTCAAACCTCAGCCACAGCTGTACTGCACAGTTATGCAGTAAAGTAAAAACAAGACTGACAATGAATTTTCAAAAGTAAACTTTAAAGGACATAGAAACAGAAACTCTGAGACTCACTGAGACACCAAGACCCTAATGCTTTAAAATCTGAACCTGACACTTCACTTTTCGGTCAAATCCATGTCCAAGCACTGGTGGAAAAGTGTGAGCTGAGAAGATAAAAAGTACTTGGGACCTTGATATTATGTGGGAGCTTTCCTCTTGTTGTTTACCTGCAAAGCAACAAGTTTGTTATGAGTACGAAGATCAAAGAAAATGAGGACTCAACACTTTATGATAGTCCTAGTAGTAATCAGCTGACAGGTACAACTGCAACTTCAAAGTTACACTTACCCATAACACAGTCAACAGTACAGTGATCATGTGATCACATTTTGGAAAATGCAGAATGAAACTTTAAGGCTTGGAACAGCCTGAATGTCAGGTCATTTTAAGGGATGTATTTATGTTTTTCTTTCTTTTTGCAGATGAGCATGAGGGTACACAGAAGAAAACCTTCACAAAATGGATCAATGCTCAGCTTGCCAGGGTATGTGTATATATACTAGTAGTCAGTTATACATGTGCATGATTCATGTTCATTGTTGTTTTTCTCAACTCTGAGTTCAGTCTTGGGTCTGTAGCAGTTATCTCTCTTGACACTTCTCTGCTAGCTATAAACTGAAAAGAGATTATCCTGGAAGCAAGTGACCTTCAAAAAATTGATGAAGCCATGGTAAATATTTGATAAATTTATCAGCAACCTTACTGCCCACACAGCTCACAAATGTCCTTTTGGGTCTGAGTTTAATAGTTTTAAAGGGCTTTGAACAGCTAGGTTATGGGTTAACCAAGATTTTTATTTCCCCCATTCAAATTGTTTTCAAAAGCCAAATCTAATCTTAATGCGAGGGGAGGAAAAATATAAACAAGTTTGTGGCAGTAAACTTTTGGGAGAATATTTATTGATTATAAAATGTAGAATGAAATTTAACTGGAATTTAAGTCGGCATTAACCCTGGATTAGCTTTCAAGTAGTTGTGGTTTGAGCAACTGGGCCCTAGATATAAGTTGATAATGCATCATTTTTCCTCATTGTCCATCCCGGGGGCCGGGCTTTAGTCTACCCTGGGGCATTTGATGGTCTCGTGATTTTCACATTGCAGCTGGCTGTTTCTTCTGTTCAGTGATACATGTAAGTTTATAGGGCAAGGACAATAAATTTGTGATTAACTTTGTCTAAGAAGGGCAAAACAAATGGTCATTGGAGCAATACAGAGAAATACGACTTATTTGAGACTTAGTTTGGCCTGATTCAGCTTTGATTAGGATGAAGATAAGCCCCAAAAACTAAGAAATCAACTTATTTTTCTACCGGTATGGTGGGGCATTTCAACAGCTTGTTTGTCCCCACTGTGGGGCAGTTGCCGATTTGCATTCAAAAAACCCCAATGCTTAGGGACAGGGGCTCCCCCCGCCCAGGGGTGGGGTGGTGGGAGCCTGGACACTGTTGGACTGATTAACCAGAAGGGCACCCAGCACTAGACTCAGTGGTTATATCTAGTGTTGGGAATTCTTAATGATTTCATAATCGATCATTGGAAATAATTGGATTGCTCCAACTGATCAATCATCGATTATAATCAAGGAAATCCTCTGTGGATTTCCCGGTCTGCAACTGCCATGTTGAAATTGGCGTAGACTATGTGTAAATGAGGCAATGCTGAGAGAGGACCCTGGGAACAAGCTTGCGATGAAGATTGGTTGTTTTGCTGCAAGCTGTGTTGGTTCCTTGACCTGTTTTGCCTTTTTTCCTTATAATGATTGACATCCACTGGTAAATTTGGTTTTGTTGCAATTTGTAAGACTATCTGGAAGTGATTTAATTTATTTCGAATGAAAATACGTAACTAAGCTGACTGTACTGGCTTATTTATACAGTCAGCGCATGACATTACAAAATGTCATTTGACTCAAAAAAGTGTGAAAACGGACGAGGTATTAAAGGCAAGTTCAGTGGATTGGATTTGCCATTTTCTTCCCCAAGGAAGACAACAGATAAGACACACCAGGATGTTAAATATGTATTTTATTTTTCTTGCATTTCTCTCATTAATTTATTCAGTTTTTTGTGACAATCAATCATGCATGAAGCACAATCCATTGTCGCATTGCCAAGAGTTTTCGAACAATATTATTGTTGATCATAATTGATGATTGGTACACCACTAGTTATAGTCTTCTCATATCCAACAAGCATGAGTGGGATAATTATTTTGTTATTCTTAACTTTTTGGTGGTTGATAAACACACACAACTGTTCTTCTTAACTGAACATCAACATTTAATGGCATAGCATTTCTTGTGAGAGCAACTCTCTCTCAGAATGACATAGCAAATGCAGGTGGTTACAATTAATGTACCCCCCTCT
Source organism: Siderastrea radians (assembly GCA_964017195.1). NCBI lineage: Eukaryota > Metazoa > Cnidaria > Anthozoa > Scleractinia > Rhizangiidae > Siderastrea > Siderastrea radians. The sequence goes on from OZ024888.1 coordinate 44,404,806, forward strand.
AGGGAGGTAGCACAAAACAGTATACACTGTAACTGTCATGCAACCACAGTTCAGTCCGCCACAACTTCATTAAACATCTGAATTTTTCGCTATATTCTTAGACAAACGTTTTGGTTTGCAGTGAATGTCGTGGTAGTTGTCATGGTACCCAGTTTCCTTATAAGGCAAAAAGCAGATAACCTGTGTGCTATGAACCAATCAGAAACTTAGACAACATATTAATATCCCAAATTGAGAGTTTAATAAAGAGTGATGTACAGTGTAGGCTATACATTTACATTTCTGATCTAATAAACTCTTGCTTGTTGTCTCTGTAGGGTGGCAGTGGTCAACAGGTCAAGGATTTGTTTGAGGATCTGAAGGATGGAACTAAGCTTCTACTGCTGCTGGAAGTTCTTTGTGGAAAGCGAATTGTGAGTTTCAGTAGACATTTTAATGTGTTTATCTCATTGAAAATCCAGCAAATTCTTGTGAGACTCATATCACAAAGTATGTACTGTAACATTTGCAAGTTGCAGACTTGTGACTTACCTGTATTTGCACCTTAAGGTGGCTCGAAAGGGTTCTTGTTTTTTTCGATGCATTATAATTGGGAGTTAAAATATTTAGGTTAGAGTTGGCCAATCATGATCAAATTTTGCCACAAAATAACGACAATATCAAAGTGTCAATTTTTTGTAGATTCCTTAAGAAATTTGTTGCCATGGCAACGCAGTTGGGTTTCGAAGTATGACCATAAAATAGAGATATCCTGAGTTTGCTTGAAAATTTGACGGTGAAGTTTCTTTAAATTTTGCATACGGCCTTTGATTCTAGTAAGCTACCTAAGGATTAAGTTAAAGAAAATTCTGTCGAAAACTTTCAGCAAAAAACACTTTTTTACGAATTTACCTTTAACTTTTCTCTCGTACGACAGAATTTTTTTAATCTCGCTTGAAAAACTCTTTGGGCATAGAAGAGTTAACATGCAAAAAATCAAAAAAATTTACCGAGCGGAAGCGAAATTATGTCCTTCCTAAGTTACAAAATGTTGAAAATTTCGACACGACGAGATAGGCAATTGCGCATGCACAGAAATTGTCACGCCACTCTCGGCACGCGGTTTCAAGTCTGTTTATTCCAGGTTTATTTCGTTGGGCACTTCTTTCGCCCTGATGACTTTCTTTCGCCCTGATGACTTTCTTTACGTTTGAAAAGGTGACGTTTTGAGTGGATCGGTGCTTGTCGAAGAACATTACATCGTTTGTTTTCAAATCATTGGATCATTGGCACCAAATATAGCGGAATGTTTTCCTCCTCGTGCAGATTGATTCTATCTCAAGTGAATTCATCGGCACTTCGCTCAGAATGGCGACTAATGCTTCTTTTACACCTTGGGAACAAAGATTGTCTTAATCCTCCTAAGACAGGCTGCTTTCTGTACTTGTTTTGATTTATCGTCTGCCTGAAGAGCCTATTTGAACTCCGTGAAAACTGAACTTATCTCTAGATGTTTGCAAACGTTCGCAGCGTTCGTTCACAAATATGTTTTCGAAAGCGGTGGTGGACTTTAGCTTACTGTTTATACCACTGTACAATTATTTACATGTCAACGATTCTTAACCTAAACAAGGATTGGAAACGTATGCGATGGAGAGCAAGTACTTCTACCAAAGTGGAATGCGCTTGAAAATCTTAAAAACAACGGAGTTTCGAAAATACTGCAATCAGGCAAGGTTGTCCTTCAAACGGAGTTCAGGATTGAGCAACGCGTACATGGACACCACTTCGGGATTATATGTCTTAAAGGAGCACAAGGACAGAATTAACAAAAAGACAACATTTCCTAGTATAAAAACAATACATTGAAGAAGTCCCTTATGTAGAGGTATGTATTGAAATGAGGACAAAACTACCTTTGATGTTCTTTGATAAGTGTCAATGTTGTCAAGAATTCTCTGTTGATGAAACTTGTTCGATTGATTGATCAAAACTCAATTTAAAAAGAACCGCTTTGAAGGTTTGAAGAATTGTTTTCGCCCCAGGAAAAACCAATAACAGTCAAATTATCAATATTACCAGTTCGGCAAGATAGAAACCATTTCTTTTATCCGAACATTTGGAGTATTTCGTACCAAACGAATTTACAAAGATAGCGCGCGGTAATGTTTTGAAATTATTCTACAGGTCGGTTTTTCTTATTGCGTTACGGAAAAAAAACGTAGTACCACCAAACTATCGCACTATCACTTAATTAAGCAAATAAGAGAATACTTCTTTTATCCAGAAATGTGGAGTATTTCCCAGAAAACTAACTTGAAAAAACTAACTTGTTTTTAGCGAGCCGACTGCTGATAAAAATATAGCGCGCGATGAATTGTTTTGAAATTCTCTTGTATGCTTTTTAATTTTGTTTCGCAAGTAAACAGATTTACGGTGAAACTGAGATTGATACTACCACTTCAGCAAAATAGAAAGCGAATCTTTCACCTCATTGTTTGTAATATTTTCTTTGTAGCGGCTGGTTTGTCAACATTTCGACATGACTAAGTCTCTTTATTGAGTCAAAATCTGTTTGTTTCACAAGGTATTTTTTTCGCTCACTGCAAGTTTAATTTTGTTACACTAATTTTTTCTTTTAGTTTTTAATTCTTGCCCTGTTATTTCATGATGTGAAGACAATAAAAACCTTTTACTGTAGTCTACATTGTTTTTGCTAACAACACCGTAAACGTGTGTGTGTCTGTTTTTTTTGTTTTTTGCTTTTTTTTTTTTGTCTTTTTTCTAAATGGGAATGTTTTCTCAGAAATACGAATCGGAGTTCGCGAAAAATTTGCCCTGGCACGGAAACGTGCCAGACTTTTTTCCTGCGACCTGGACGTAGAAAAGGCTTCCGTGTTCAAAACAGCCAGTGAAAGAAACTAATGGTAAAAAGGCGACTATTCTACGGCCTTTATACGATTTCACTGGAGATGAGAGAGTTTTGAAGTCACCGTCCTCTCTAGCAGAGTTCAGTTGCACAGCCTCTGAATGTAAGCTTACTGCGCTTAATATGCGGCTGAGTTGACGATCGCGTTGATAACATTGAAGAGGACATGATTCAAGTGAATTGTCACCTAAGTTCCAGTCGTTTTCAACCTTGCCTACACGCAGCTTTTAAAAGACCGGCGCAAAATATTAAATCCAAACGAGAGGGCGACGCCATTTTTGTTTGTTTGTTTTAATTTTTGAGTCTCACGGGAAAATTGGAACCCAGTCTGCGCGCGCCCAACAAAACTGTTTCGAGCCTCCTTAACCTTTTAAGCCCTGGCATCATTATTCAAATTCTCCATACAAAAAAATTCTCCATACTGGTCTCCATACATTTCATTGAGTACTAATTGGGAGAACTTGTTAAGACATCAAGATCATTCATCTTCTGGTGATCATTTCCCCAATTCTTGTGACCTTTATTTGTTATAATGCACTGATGTGATGAGGAGAAATTTGATGCTGATCACTACTGGGGCTTAAAAGGTTAAACGTAATTCTACTAAATTGCCAAGGTAATCATACCTTCCCGTTCTGAAAAAGTCTACACATGCATGCAAACTGAATGAGAAATTATCGCAGTTATTACAGTCATGACTGTAGAAGCAATTCAGGACTTGAGCTGGAGAAAAGGAGTCTTTTCCTATACACATGTACTCGGTTTTTTTTTGTTCTTTTTCTTTTTTTGACAAATGCGCGGATTTTCCTTGAAGGGCACATCAAATATCAACCTTACAATTACAATTACAATTACAATTACAATTACAATTACAATTACAATTACAATTACAATTACAATTACATTCTGACCTGGTTATTAGCCATGTCGTCGGCTAACCAAACTGTAATTTTTCCATCTAATCCACATTCATCAAGCCAGTTTGGTTATCTGGGCCAACACATTATCGCTACTTATTTTCATTTCTTAGCAAAATGGACCACTACAATGTAGTAAATGAATCTTCTTCTTTGTCAATGTACTGTATGTAGCAGATAAGAGTATTGCAAACCATAAAGCTACACAAGCCTGAAAAATAATGCAACATCTTGCTGGATTAACGCAAAAATACCTGTAAAATCACTTATCGATGCACTTTCCTTGTTGAAGCCATTTCTGGCCTGAATTTCTTCCCAGCAAAGAACTGTATTTTATTTGTATTTTGTTTATATCTTCAGAGAAGTGAAAAAGGTCGCACCCGTGTCCACTTCATGACCAATGTGGACAATGCTCTCAGAATTCTGGAGCAAAACAATGTAAGTGTTGGATGAAAATTGTGCAGTTGTCAGTTTGAAAAAAAAAAGGGCAATGTAATCTATGTAAATACACATGTATTATACTACTACACAAATGTCGGCAATTATTTTCTGAGTTTAGCCTTCATTTCAGATCAAGGTCAAATACATAACTGTTCATGTGAAGATAAGTTTTATCGTCATGTAAATGAAGAGTATGTACATGTAGTACCATGTACCTAGTCTTACACTACAGAAGAGAGTAAAGACAACTTAGAAATGGCCTTTTCAGTAGACATCGTACTTGTGTCTTTTATTTACATGTAAGTGGTCCCATCGAGTCCACATAGAGTAATATTATTGAGGACCAACTGGGAATATCAACTGAGTGAACAGACATGTCCATTAATTCATAAAATGTATTTGACACTTTGTTATTTCTTTAGGTGCGGCCTGTGAACATTAGTAGTGATGACATTGTTGACGGCAATCCAAAACTTACTCTGGGTTTGATGTGGTATATCATTTCACATTTCCAGGTACAGCATCATTGTTGTAATGTACATCTGTAGTGTGGTGGTTGTGCAGACAAGTAGGTTTTGGCTCTGTAGCCATGCCATGGGGTAAAAAAGGATAAAGTCGCACTTGGGCCAAGGAGGCCCACATGGCTGGAGCTTATCCTGTTTTCCAGAGCTTGTCCGGAGCTTTCCAGAGCTAGTCCGTTGCAGGGTGACCCTCAGCAGTATGTTGCTGCTACCCATTTATACACCTGGGTGGAGAGAGACACAGTGTGGGGAAAAGTGTCTTGTCTAAGGAAACAACACCGTGGCAGGGACTGGGCATCGAACCACCGACGTTCAGATCTGAAGTCCAATGCCCTAACCACTACACAACCGCGCCCCCACCCACCGAGCCGTGGGTATTGTATACTTACATGTACCTGCAAGAGTGTATTGCCACAAAACTCTCTTCCTGGTTGTCTTGTTATTGTTATTATACTCTTGCTGCTCACAATAATGCAAGTTATAGAATGATGCAATTCTGCAAATGTGAACTTTCAGAGAAATTCAAAGTGTTTGTAAGTTGGCTTGCAATACAAACAGGTTGCAAAAAGCAACAATCATAGTACGGCTGTAGATTTACACATTTGACCATACCATTGCAACTAATATTGAGATCATTGCATATATTTGTGATTGATCAAAGGGATTGCAGACTATTTAACAATTATCCTGCGAAATCGCGCGGAATATCACCTGATACTTAGCCGACGAGGCCGTAGGCCGAGTTGGCTAAATCAGGGGATATTCCACAAGATTGAGCAGGATAATTGTTTTATTATTCAACAAATTCCCATCGACTACCATTTTCAGAACGAGAAAAACTACGGCTCTATGATAAAAACGCTAAATGCTAGCAACACATAAAGCTTAATAAAAATCAAAACAGAACTTCAAGAAATCGAAGTTTACTACCGTTCACTTAAAAAGACTTATTTACAAACTCACGTCTGGAAATGACAAGACAAAGGGAAAAAAATATTGCTACCTTACCGAGAATAAGTCCTCTTCCTGTGAATTAAAATCTTTTCAACTTAAGTCTTTACAACTTTCCGTGAGCAAGTGTGCTGCTTCGTTGGCAATAGCATTTTCTTGGTTGAGTTCTCACTATTAAAATTCCAAGTCAACCTCTGGATATCTTTGTGAGCTGAAGCAAATACTTGTTGACATTTTGAGAGCATTTAATCGTGGAAAGTTTCTTCCAGAGAGTTAAAATTTACGGAGAACACTGCTAAAACTGCCTTCCTTTTCAACATGGCCGCCAAACAAGCAATGAAAGAAAATCTGCAGTGGACTTCCAAATATGGCCATTTACGTATATCGCAGGGTATCTGTCATGTAGGATGACAGATATTGAGGGCTTCCTTACCATATATGGGCATAGTGACAATTTGTTGAATAATAATACGAGATAGAGTACACTGAAGTCTGGGCAAATGTAACCTTCTCATTAATTTTGTGCATGCTTTGCTACTCTTGCCGTGGCTCTGCTACTCAAAGCTCCCCCAAACAAACAATCCTGCCAGCTACACAGGCTACTCATTTCACAGAGGCATTAGCCTAGAGCGACTGTAGATTGGGTGAACACTCTTTTAACCCTCTAAGCCCTGATATAAAAATGAATATTCTCCTTACTGTTTTCCATACATTTCTTATGGAACTAGTAAGGAGAATTTGTCTAAATATCAAGATATCTTATCCTTGGTGATCGCTTCCTTTTTTCTTATCACTTGAATGTTTGAACAAGTAGTGATAATGTTAAGAGAAATTTCATTTCTGTCACTGTTGGGGCTGAAAGGGTTAATGGTCACATTGTAATGATGACCATAAAAAACATTTCATTTCTTTTCATAATGCCTTTTTTGTAGCTGCAACTGTTGCTCAAGAATTTGATGATAGATTCTAATTCAGATTCACCAGAAGAAAAACTGTTGGCTTGGTGTCGACAGTCTGTGCGAGGGTGAGTGATCTTTTATTTAACTCTTTTCTGTTTCTAGCATGTCTTGGTTGGTTTATTGTACAATCTACTTGTATGTGTAGTAGTTTAAATTTGATTTTGGTTTGAAAATTTTCAAACTGGTTTGAAATTTTCAGACTGGTTTGACTGGTATTTTCCTTTGTCTCATATTTATTACCATAATCTGAAACAAAGGAAAATAAAAACTAAACTGGTTTGAAATTTTCAAACCAAAAATAAAATTAAACCACAGATGAGTGTATGCAAACATGCGAATGAGTATTTATTCTTGAATGTAAATATGCTGTGGAATGTTTCCAAATTTGTTGCAGGTATGATGCAGTTGATGTGAAGAACTTTACGACAAGTTGGCGAGATGGACTGGCCTTCAATGCCTTAATTCACAGATATAGGTAAGCTGCATATTGACTCTGTCATTTTACTGTTCAGGTTCCTGTTTATTAAAAGCTTTGATAGTTTACTTGGCCTGATAGTACATGTATGCATTTTTTCAAATCTGCTTTTCATCAATTCAGCAGGGCTGTGCTCTAAGAAAAATTCTAGGGAGCCCACTGCTCTGAGCCTATGTAATCCAAGGTGCCCAACATATGATTTTTAAGCAAAAACTAAGATTTCCTAGTCGCCCAAGAGCAAAAGTAAGATGCCAGGGGCCACCGGGCTCTGCTAGAGCACAGCCCTGAATTGGTTGTAATTAAGTACAAACTAGCAAAATGTGTAAAACAAAATTACATGTAATTTTATTGAGGAACATTCTGCACATAAAATAATTTGTTAGGCCAGGTAAGTTAGCACGACATTTGGAAAATGGGCTGTTCAAGGCACAATTACAATAATCCAGGTTGACAGTTGATGTTGAACTCCATTTTTTCAGTCTCAAAATTGCCTGTAAAAGTACGGGTGATGACCTTCTTCTTCATTTGTTAATTGACTTGTCTCGAATAGAATCTTAAATTTAGCAGTGAAAATGCTCCCATTCAACTAAAATGATAGCTTTTATTAGTGTTAGTGTTCAGTGGGTTACTATTTGATAACTAGTTCCTGACATGAAAGCTTTCATTAGAGAAATGTAAGGAAAAATGCCAATAGCAAGCGTCAACTCTTTGTGGTTTCCTTGGTCTCCTTGTAGGCCCTACACACTAGTACATAAATTGGATTTAAAATATTTTCTTTACTTATTATTATTACATGTATATATTTCTTTCTTTTTTTTTTAACAAATGGGCTAGGGCCTGCTTGTTCTAAAGCAGTTTGTTCTAAAGTTACTAACCCAGGTTTCTCCGACTTGTTAAAAAGCATTTACGTTGCACATTGGTAAAGTTGTTATTTACAGTTTGAATGCATCCAAAGTCACATGTAAAATGCAAACCAAAAAGAATTTTAAGAATTCACATTGTTATGGCATTTATCTGTTCTTACTTTAACCTGGGTACCTAAAATAAAAATATTCAAGAAAAATCGGAAATTTCATTTTGTAAAATACTTAAATATAAATGGTACCCTGTGGAAGTACTGCTGAAGAGGTTTCGTTCGAATGGTCACATCATGGGATTTCATCCACAGACTCAAAATTAGAACCACCTTAAATATCTCCATAACTGACTCTGGGAGTGAAAGGGTTAATGTTGCTTTAACAAAACAACGTGTGACAAGAAGATTATTGATTATTGGAAATATTTCCTGAAAACCGCCAAGAAAGAAATTCCAAGCCATTATATACACGTATTATACACGTATTTTGAGAATGCATATGGAGGGCTTCTCTTTGTGTTTGTTCTTGTAGGCCTCACTTGTTTGACTACAGTGATCAACTGGACAAGAAGCCTGTAGACTGTTGTGAGCACGCTTTTTCAGTCGCTGAGCAGTTTCTTGATGTGGACAGGCTTCTGGATCCTCCAGGTAAAATACAAGATTAGAGTTTTTAATTGCTGCTGACTAAAATCAGTCACTCTTTTATCTTAGGGACAATAGTTAAGCTACAGGGCAACATCATCATCATCATCATCATCATCATCATCATCATCATCATCATCATCATCATCATCATCATCATCATCATCACCACCACCACCACCACCACCACCACCACCACCATCATCATCATCATCATCATCATCATCATCATCATCATCATCACATCCGTTATTGAAAAACGACAAAAATAAAGTATAATGCTTGTGGGGTCGTGTAATTAATTAGGTATAGTACTTAACTACGATACTTCTACTAAGAATATTATTCGATAAGAAATTGAACACACCATTGAGCCCGAAACTTGCTTGCTACATTTGCACGTGTACTTGTATGTACATGTAGAAACTCAATGCCAAGTAAGAGAAAAAGCAACGGGTTATTTTGGGGTGAAAATGAAGGACAGCTCTCTGTCAAAAAAAACACGTTAGAGGGGAAAATGTACTTGTGAAAGTTTCATTATAACCCACCCAAGTCTTCTTTGTTACGTATACTTCTTAAAACGGGCCTGTTTGTGTTCAAAGACAGTTTTTCTAGAATATGATTAGCCTTGATTAACCCTCTCCCTCCCCTCCCTCAATTAACCTCTTCACCTCAAATAAGTACCTGTTTGAGCAATGTGGTACATTCGTGGTGAAAGTCTCGGTAATGACGCAGCAGTACCGGTAATCAATTATCATTGGTCGGAATTTTGACTTTCATGTAGTTGCTTCCACGTGCAAGGGATTACCAATGGCGGAAAACATGAAATTTGAGGTAACCTACACGAGAAATTCACTGAAATAAATGTCTGTTTGTCTTTGATGTTTCCCAGATGTTGTTCGTGATCGTCCTGACAAGAAATCGATCCTCATGTACGTTTCAAACCTGTACAACAAGCTCGCTCCAGGCATCACTCACTTGTCTATCCAAAGGAATGGCTCGCGTACTGTGGAAAAGTCGGAGCACAAGCACACCGTTTCTACTAAACGTACGGTGAGCAGTACGTACCACACAGAACACACGGTGAAGCACGTTAAGAAGGGATATGACGAGCGAGAGCCTGTAAGATACGTGACAACAACGAGTACAACAGTGAAGGAACCGCCCATACAACACTCTGCCATAACAACTGTGGTAAGTCATGTGATAGATCACCCTTAGTATCAGCAAGTGGGAGTTAATCCTTTAAGCCCTGGGATCATTATACAAATTCTCCTTACTGGTCTCTGTAGATTTTATCAAGTGCTATTTGGGAGATTTTGTTTAATATTCAACACAATTCATCCTTTGTGATCATTTCCTTCATTCGTGGACCTGTATTTGTTACAGTGCACTGGCATGATGAGGAGAAATTCAATGCTGATCACTGTTGGGGGTTTCACTGTAAAGAGTCAAGTCACTTAAATTTGATCTCAGCTGAGTTGTTAAAAGGTAAATTGGCCACCGTGGAGAGATTCAAAACTCAAACGCGTTACCAAGCAAATCAGGCACAGACGGATTTACGACCTTTTATTCCTTTAAAACTGAATGTGCACTGGAGTTGAATTATTCGCCTACTATTAATTTTTTTAAACAAATATTATCCGTGAACTTAAGACGAGTTTTTCGTCTTTAGAATAAATTAAGTGCGTTGGTATTGGCAATTACTCCAGTGACCGGTCTTGTGACCGTTGCACGGAAGGTTTTGGGTTTGATTCTCGAGATTAGTATATTCCAAACTGGTGGATAGTGTTCAGTTTCGCGCACTCTAATTGGCTACTCAGACTTGGGATAATTTCTGCTTTTCACTGCCCAGCATTGTTCTGGATTTGCGCGCTTCGCGGTTCGGCAAATATCCACCACTATTCACCTCCACCTTGATGAATAATTGTTGCAGTATATACAGTGGATAGCCAGCCCCAAATAGGAAAAAAAGCTTGCGCGCAGAATCCAGAACAATGCCTTAATAGTAGGAAATACAGCACCAGAAAAATTCGCAAGTGAAGCGAGCGGTGCGAGGCTTGGGGTAGGGGGGTGGGGGGAGGTTGTCTCCCCAGTCCACACTCGGCTCGCTTGGGAGCCTGGCTAACCACTTTCTTGTTTTGTTCGTCCAAAATGGTGAAAAGGCCACGAAATAAGATGAAAATTATGAGCAGCCCTGTTAAAACGTTTTAACCCTTTCACTCCCAAGAGTGCTAAGAATCAAAATTCCGACAAATCTCAAATTTCATTTTGTGAAAATCTTGGAATGTGAAAGTACTGCTGACGAGGTTTCGTTTAAATAGTCACACCATGGGATTTCATCCACAGGCTGGGAAGTTAGAAGCACCTTAATGTCTCCATAACTGACTCTGGAAGTGAAAGGGTTAACTTAAAGCTTTGTCAAGGCAACCAATCTGTTTCCATCTTCAGGTTGAACGTACTCAAGAGGCTGAGCGACCTGACTCCATGGTGAGTGAGACAAGCAGTGTACGGGACTCGGTCGGCTCGTTCAAGGAGTGGGAGGACTACAGCTCCGCTTTGCAGGACGTGTTGAATTGGCTGTCACAAGCGGAGAGGACCCTGGAGTCCCAAGAACGGATATCAGATGATGTCGACATCGTGAAGAAACAGTTTCATGCGCACGAGGTAACTAACAGCGCTTTATTTTCGGACTATTTCATGGTTTAAAGAAAAACCTGGAATACGTGGTATTCAGGTTGTTTTTGGGATATATGCGTGACCTGTTTTTTTAGATGAACAGAGTGTCATTCTGTTCAAACTGCTCCCAACAGCAAAGTGAATGGAATCATGGAGGGAATACGAGTTTTACCCGGAATAGGGAGAACTGCGTTCTTTTGGAAAAGATTTTGCTTTACTGGAAAAAAGCAAAATTGTGCTCCTTGGGAATTGATATTCTAGGTATTCTGTCATTCCTAAACCGTGTAAAAATGGCCAGAATAGTAGCACAATAATACAATCTAAATATATTATGTCCTCATAATATATGAATTTGTTCCGTTCATTTCTCCGTCGTTCGGTAAGAAATCCATGGAGAAGTGGATTTTTTTTAAGCATTCGTTTTCATAAAAGAATAAAACTTCCTTCCTTTTTTCAAAAATTTATGTGCAACACCCATAAAAGAGGAGGGAAACTTGCCTTCGGTTAGTATGTCCAAGAGATCTCGCAGTCTTTGGAAACAGAAACATTTCTTTTAATTGGTTGTACGTTGAAAAGCAAAGATTTCAATATACATTTTCTTTGCTTGTATTTACTAATTTTTTTTTTAAATTACGTGGCTACCTTTTGTTTATTTGTTCGTTGGCTCGTTCGTTTTTTACATTTGTTTGTTTGTTTGTTCTGTGTAAGCTGATGATTTGTCTTGGTTCCAGGACTTCATGATGGAGCTGACGTCACATCAGTCGGACGTGGGCGCGGTGCTGGAGTTTGGTAACCAGTTGATCAACGAGGGGCTGGTAAACGAGAAAGAAGAGAATGAAATTCGAGAACAGATGATATCACTTAATGACAGATGGGAAGCGCTAAGAATGGCGGCTATGGAGAGACAGACAAAGTACGTAGGACAAGCTACAAACTCGTGTTAGAAGTAAAACCTACTGGGCCGATAATTGAAACAAAATTTAGACGTTTTTGAACAAAACCGTGGTTTAACTCGAAAGCAAACCGGTCAACCCGAATGTGTAAGCGTGGTTTACCGTAAACAACGTTAAGAGGGCGTGTATCACAGATTAAAAAGCAAACTAGCAACTTACATGTAGACTGACGTTATGAGTAGTTTTAAGATCCAGTTTAAAATGCTTTTAAACCAGGTGTATCTTAGACCTTGTTTAATAAATCGGGCCACGTGTCTTGTCTTTTTTTTTTTTCGCTTTCTCGGGTTTACGGGAAATTTTTTAGAGTTCTGATTGGTTTTGCGTTGGCTGTGATTGATCAGAGTGATTGCTTTGGTTTTGGTTTCATGGCTCTCAATTTTAAAGCTCTTTATTGCTTTACCCGCAAGTCCATCAGAAATATGTTAGAAATCGAGAAACAATTGAGATCTACACTGACTTCTAAACTAGCTTATGACGCTAAAACAAAATCTAACGTGGGCACCATCTCATGGAAGTCCATTTTTTGCTAACAGAATGTGGGATATTTGTAAAAAAAAAGTTTGGCAGGAAAGTATCTTCTTTACTTCTCGGAGAGCATTTTCTTTTCCTATAATCCAAAATTTGAATAACCCTAACTTAGTAGAAACAGCGTCCAGTAAACGCATGAAATACTTAGTCACGTGGCTTTTTACGCGTTCGAGGGAAGAACAAACGCAAGTGTTTTAAAATCTGTCTTGTTTTTTCTGTAGACTTCATGTGCAGTTGATGGATCTTCAACAGAAACAGATCGATCAGCTCGCTGATTGGCTGACGGTGGCAGAGCAGAGAATCAACAGTTCAGAAGTCATCGGTTCTGACCTCGATACCGTGCGACGCCAGGTCGAAGATCACAAGGTTTTTATTTATTAGGGGTTAAGAAATAATTGCTGTAAGGGAAGTGGTCATCACAAGTGTACTCGATGAGGACCCACCTTGTGTAGGGGTAGGGGGCCATGCAAGATACCACCTGTCTGATTAGACAAATGGACAAAATTTATTGTCCTCAAAATTTGAGTTGAGACTTTCATATTGCTGGAGAAATGGCACAAGGAGGTTTGAACGTTTTATTAGTTTCTATTCCCGATAGAGTGGGGGCTATTCCAACAAGACACCATCTTTTAAGGTGGGGTAGGGGGCACATAAAGAGACCACCTGTCTTTTTGCAGAGTGGTGGGTCCTGTCTGAGTACAATAGTTTTGACCATTTCCCTAACTAAAATTGGGCTAATCCTCTGAGTGAAGTTTAACCCTCTAATACCCAATAGTGACCAGCATCTAGTTTCTCCTTTTAATGTCACTACTTGATCATACATACAGGTCATGAGAATAAAGGAAATGATCACCAATGATCAAATGTCTTGATGTTTAATCAAATTCTCCCAACAAGTACCATAAGAAATACATGGAGAACAGTGAGGAGAACGTGCAGGTTGATATTAAGGCTAAAATGAAAAAGGGTTAAAACAGTCATACCACTCCATGGAAAGTGCACACGTACGATTATTATCCAGGTGTTCATTAGTATCAGAAAACGAACGAGAAAGCGCAGTGAATTATTGAGTTTCTGGTTTTCTAATATGCTTCTTCGGAAGAGAAGTTATGTTTTGACCAAAGCCATTTTGGCGAAATGGAAACGATAAAATTTCACTAGTACAAAATTGTTGTGGGTCTTATCAGCAACGCGAACAATGAAATTTCACAGTTAGTGAATGGTTGTACGACTTTTATTTCCAAGAATGTTGCGTGACTCAGTTCAATGTTATTGCGTGACCCAGTTTTTCCAGGAAGACCTTGAGAAGCAACAGCAGCAGGTCAACTCGTTGACGCACATGGTTGTTGTAGTGGATGACAGTTCCAATGAAAATGCTACCGCTGACTTAGAGGAACAGCTGGCAGTTCTTGGAGAGCGCTGGTCAAATGTGTGCAAGTGGACCGAACAGAGGTGAGACAAAGAATTAAAGACAAACTACAACAGCAAATTGCACCGCCCCTTCTCTCCCCCCAACCTCGAGGAAGTTTGTTCACAGCCTGTTCCAGGCTCTCAGATAGGAGTGTCGGCGCGAACAGCAACGGAACACGAAAGTAATACGCGCGCGGGAGCCTTGTAAAAAGTCTGTTCCCAGCCCCTGCGCGTTTTTTCGCACTCGTTTTCTCATTTCGCGCTTTCCCCACTTTCTCGGAACCCGGAACAGGTTAGTTTGCTCATAGGGTTGGAACCAATGGGCTGTAGAAGCTTAGTCGTATTAACAGTGATCCAGGAGCCATGGTCGTTTTTGTTGTAGGAATTTGAGTCCTTTAAACTAAACACTGAGCCAGTAAAACCGAACTAATCCTAAAATTTGGAAGCCATTCTGAACGCGTCGAAAAAATGTCATATTCTTAGCGCGCGAACTTAGCAATTGCACGCGCGTGCGTCTCGCGCGTATGGCGAAATTTTTAGTTAAGAATAGCAAAATTGTTACATATTTTGGAGACAACCCCATGACTGAAAATGGTACAACTCACTGTCTCCTTTCCCTATTATGGCTCATGCAGTGATCTGTTTTAACGGGAGTTTTCAGATAACAAAATAACGTCTTGGGTACGTTATAAGAATTTTCGCGCGTATTTTTTACTAAACAACTGCTGAGGAAGATATATCATTCAGTCCAATTTCAACATTTGCTCGTGCTTCAAATGTTATGTTGTTTGGACATTTAGGTGGACCATGCTTCAGGATGTACTGAAAAGCTGGCAAGAGTACAGGGAAGAAGAGCGCAGACTGTCTAAATGGCTGTCAGAAAAGGAGGCACAGATTGAAGATATGAAACACATTGATTTGGGTGACGTTGAGGTGGTTAAGAAGGCTCTCAAAATGTTTATAGTAAGTCTTCCGTAAATATTCCATTTCCTCTTTTCGATTCCCTTCGCCTTTACATGATTTCTTCCTTTCTTTCTGCTCTTTTACATTGAAGCAGTGGTGAGAGGGCTTGCCTCCCACCAATTTTTCACGAGTTCGAACCCCAGTCACGGTGTCATACGTGTTTTCTGTTCTTTCTTTTTTTGTTCTGTTTTTGTTTTGTTTTTTGTTTTGTTTTATTTTGGTTGACCTTTCTTTCCGTCATAAAATTCGGCATTTCTAAATTTCATAATAATATGTATATGAAAAGATATTTATATAAACTACAGGAGAAAGTATTAAAGAGAAAAAATATTATGACAGTCGTGCAAAATACAGCCTGACAAAATATTCAGGCTTCAAGGAGATTTCAACCCATTTCCTTTGTGATAGCGGTCCAAACTAGCTCCCACTGACAATAGCTGTATAGCTCAAGATTGCACCGTTTGTACCGGTTTCACAAAGATCATGCGATCGAATCCCGTTGAAGCCTGAGTTTTTCCAGACTCTTTTTCCAACTTCTTTAGTTGCTACGCATTTACTATGATCTTTTTCGCTTTGTTTTCTGGATTCTAAATCAGTATTTGTATCCATATACATGTAGAGAGGTTCTTCCTGAAAACCACGCCATAAATATCGTAAATTTTATTGTCTTTGCGCTATTATTTTGTTATTTTTGTATTTTGTTTGCCACTAAAAAGAACATTTCGGTTCGTTATGCGTTTCTGGGGAACTCCCCACCTACCCCTCCCCTAACCCAACATTTTCACTTGGCTTCGATGTAGGACATGGAGCAAGAGATGGAAGCTCAGCAAGCGACGTTTGGAACTTTCAACCTCGCTGCCGAGAAGGTTGCGGAGAACTTGGAAGAGAATTCACCAGGTGTGACGGACATACAGGACAAAATGGAAGAATTTAATGACCGCTGGAATAAAATCACCACTGAGGTGTCTATCAAAATATCCCTGGTATGGATTCCCGTTTCATAATTTCATAATTTTGTAGTCAATAATTTTGTTGCCAACGTGCAACCAGCAACCTTTGGCCCCGGCAAAGCGACTCAATATTCCCATTCAACGCCGTTCCATGTTGTTGAATTCAGCATATTGAACTGGTTTGGCCACCCTGTTAATGATGTGAAGCATGTTGAATAATGTTGAAGCACGTTGAATGATCTTGAAGCAAGTTGAAGAATGTTGAACAATGTTAAATAATGTTCAAACAATGTTGGAGCATGTTGAGTAATGTTGAAGGATGTTGAATGATGTTGAAGCATGATGAATAATGTTGAAGCATGTTGAATAATGTTGAAGCATGTTGAACAATGTTGAAGCGTGTTGAATAATGTTGAAGCACGTTGATTGATGTTGAATGATGTTGAAGCACGTTGAACAATGTTGAACAATGTTAAATAATGTTCAAACAATGTTGAATGATGTTGAATGATGCTGAGTGATGTAGAGCAACTGAAGGTTTGATTGCCATCAAACATTCATACGACTAAGTTACATTCAACAATGTTGGATGATGTGGAATCCGTTTGACTGAGACTTTTCTCAATTATCACAGGGAGGTTATGAGGACGTCACAAAACAAAGAGATTTTTAGTATGAGTGGAAAAATGGCTCTGCTCATTTTATAAAAAACGTGGTTTCATTTGTAAATTTTGTTTTTCTTGTCGCTTCTGTCGTAGTTGCCGTGAGTCTCTACGTGTAGCATTCTGCCACGAGTTAATTTGACGTAGAGACAAAAGAACAACTAAATCGCGTTTTGAATGCCTTCAAGATACTTTTCTAAGTTACAGAATCGCCTGTACTATCGGGGCCGGAATGGTAAGTTGTCTCTTTTTGTCTTTTGATAGTTGGAAGGTTTGGATCTGAAGCTACAGCATTTCCAAAGTGACGTCGCTGATAAGACGCAGTGGATTAACGATACAGAGACTCTGCTTAAGTCCCCCGCGTTCAACTTAGATGATGAAAACATCTCCAGCGACAAAGTTTCGCAACAGAGCGAGCTTGTCGAGGTAAGATTCTAATTACAGTAGAATCTGGATAACTCGAGTCGTCAGGGGTAATTCAAAACTATTCGAGGTGACGAAAGCTCGAGCTATCGCGGGTTAAGATTATACAATAAGTGAAGCAGGGTTAACTGGTTTTGGTTCCAGAAATAGCGATAGGTGAGTTAACGACGGTGAGTTAACGACGGATAAACTGAATCAAGATTGTACTGTAGATGAAAACTTCTAAAATTAATCCTGTTTGGCCTGAATGGAGATTGTTTGTTAGTGCCATTTATCGACAGTAAATTGAAGCTTCTCTCGCTTTTGAAAGAAAGTTCTGTTAGAAAGTTTTTAGTCTGTTTCTTTACCCGCATCCTTAACTTTGTCATTGAAAAGTGCATGACGTGTTTGGTCACAATTTCCGCCTATGTTTACACAGACAGGCGATGAGGCCAATGAAAATCATTGCCTATAAATTTTATCGTCTATAACGCTAAATGCCAGTCCATCCCATCCCTAGTCACTCGACAACGCAAGACGGCAAAGGAAAGCAAGCGTGACCTCCGTGCAGAAGAAAGGCGAGGAATTGATAGAGTACTGCCGTAACCAAGGCAACATACCAGTGTCTCTTGAACAGTCGCTTAGTAACTTCACAGACCGCTGGAATTCCGTCGGCGCTTTAATTGACGACCGCAGACATAAAGCACAGCTGGCGCGTCGACGACGTGACGTGCAGGACTTGATGTCGACATTGGAGGCAGTGCTGAAGGACGTTGAGAGAGTGGTTGGGAAGTTTACCCCGGATGTACCTGACAACGAGTATGAAATGAAGTCACAGCTGGAGTTATGTAAGGTGAGTCTGTCATCTGGGACGATTTTAAATTCAGTTTTGAAAACTTTGCGACAGGGATTCGCGTTCACGTGTTCATCTGTGAGATATAGAAACCTTGGTCCCAACCAACCTGTCCCATACTAACAAACGAGCATCCAGTAAAATTGCTTGCCCTCAGAAAACCGCAATGCGCAGTGATGAGGTGTATGTCTTTGATCCTCTCTGGCACATCGAGTCTTCCACGCGGCAAGCAGTTTCTGTGCCTGCTCGCGTGAATCCACTCCTCGCTAAACTGGTTTCCAGACTGAAAAAGGGTCTTAATGTACTGGTTGTAGTCTGGTCAAATTCTGTGCTTTACTAGGGCGTGTTGGATAAGGGGATTAATTTCCATAGAACCCGTAGTGCTGCTTCAATAAAGAAGACTTAACCCTGAACAGGTGTCGCAATTCTCGCAATTTGTATCGTTGTACCGTAACAAAACACAGTCAACAGTAGGAGAATCTGTTTCTTGACAAGCTATTTCACTATAGGTAAAACTTGATGACTTAGCCACAAATGAGGTATCCCTGATTAAAGTCCGAGAATTGTCGCGAAACCTGAGCAAGGAGGACAGAAACACCCCACACCTCCAGGCAGGGGTGAAGCGCATTGACGACCGCTGGTCAAAAGTACTAGCGGCTCTTGAAGACAGGCAGAAACAGCTGACGGCCGCACTAGAATCTGGGCCACCTAAACAGTTCCTCAGTACTATGGACGCGGTTCTCTTGAAGATTAAGAACATGGAGTCTCAACTCGGTGCGGAGTTTCTTATTTCTGATACAGCATCGCTTGAAGAACAGTTACAGAAATACAAGGTTGGTGCCTATTGTGTGAAATTTCTGCGAGGGTAAAATTTGATTACAAACAGTTGCCCACAGTAACATACTGGTCAGTAGCTTTCAACTGAATGGTCACACTTCCGGATTTCACCCACAAACTTAACAGTTTGAGACCTGTAGAGCATAATAAACAGCACCACAGGAATGTAATTAGTACTGCTCAGTAGCTTTCATTTGAATGATCAATCACACTATAGGACTTATTTTTATCGACAGACTCAAAGTTAGTACAACCCTGTACAGCATAACAAACAGTACCACAGGAAAAAGCTGCTCAGGCTCAGTAGCTTTCATTTCAATGATCACGCCTTCGGATTTTGTTCAAAGACTCAAAAGTAAGAACCATCCTGTTCAACATGATAATCTGCGCCGAATAGCTTGCGTAGCCGTCCCGCAGGCTATGCGCTGCGGGAAAGAACTGCTCAAAAGGTTTCAATTGAAATGTCACAATTTTGTAAAACGTAATAAACAGGAAGGTGTTGTTCAACACCTTGGAGTTTAATGGTCACAGTGGTTCCAAGTTTTCCATCCATGGATAAAATCACATAGTGTTTTCAGATGCAAGCTACTACAGAAATTTCAATTTAACTCTTTAACCCCCAAGAGTGACCAGCATGTAACTTCTCTTTCCAATATCACTACTTGATCAAACACACAGTTCACGAGAATAAAGGAAATAATCACCAAAGATGAAATGTCCTGATGTTCAAACAAACTCTCCCAACCTGTACCATAAGAAACATCAAGGGAACAGTGAGGAGAATACACATGTTGATATTGGGGTTTAAAGGGTTAAAAGCTACTGATTGGTATTTGGCACAAAATATTAACAAGCGATTGTTGTTGTTGTGTTTTTTTTTCAATCAGCAATTGCAAGCAAACATGGCGGAACAGCAAAGGAACATGGACTACCTCAACAGCACTGGTGATAAGTTTGTTAAATCTCTTCCGCGACAGAAATCAGAACAACTCAGGTCTAAACTGGCTGACTTAAACGATAAATGGCGAGACATTAACTTGCATGCAGAAAAGAGACAGAATCAAGTAAGAACCTGAACTCGTTTTACACGTAGATTAACCGCCATATCCCTTGCTGTTCTGGGGTACGTTTTTTCCATTTCCCTTTTCATGTTACAGTTTCAAAAGACAAATGTTGTACTTATTTATGTTATTAACCTTGGTGGAGAAGTTCTTGTTTCATAAATATGATTATAGAGGCCATACGTTTTTAAATCGTTGCAAGTAAAGATTGCAATCAATGTGTTTTCTCACTAGTCCTTTTCTTTTGGTTCGCTGAGTTAGAGGAAAGCAACCGGTTGACAAGCCAACTTGACACGAATCTAATTAAAACGTGATTCAGAATCTTCATTTTACCGAGGAGCTCGTAGACCTTTTATAAGTTTATAGCTGGAGTTCACTCAGTTTGGCTGCCCTTCGGCTCATTTTGAGACGTTTATGTGCAAATTTTGATCAGTGTCGTTAGTTAGGGAAGGCTGTGAATGAAATTCGCTGGCTTACCGAGGAAATCCGAGGCAAACGTTTTCCGAGTGTCGGTAACATTTCGGTAATTTTCAGCAAATTCGGTAATTTTTCAGCAAATTTCAAACAAATTCGTCAGTTTACCGAGGAGATCCGAGGTGACCTTTCGCCGAGTCTCGGTTTCACTTCGGTAATTGTCGGCACGTTGTGAAATCTAATGCGTGACTGCTTATTATTCTCGTCAGGTCGGGAAAGCTGTCAATCAGACTCGTCAATTTACCGAGGAGATCCGGGGCTTGTTCAAATGGATGACAGACGCCAATGACTTCCTCAAAGATCAAGAGCCAGCCGCTGGAGATCCGGAAACGTTGGAGGCTCAGCTAGACCAGAGTGAGGTCAGTTGGTTCTGCTACCTGACTCCTCACAGGCCCATGGTTCCTAAAGGTTATCACCATCTAATATCACCTCACAATACGCATACGTTGTCGTCCAGTCAGGTACTAACATGTGGAAAACGGGCGGCTTTTCACGGCGACACTACTGCCTCTCGTGAAATGACATCTTACCCACCCGGGAAACTGTTTGCTTACAAGTGACGCATGCTACTTGTTCAGGTTGCGTTACAACAGAAATTGATTCGTGTAAATCAATCTTCAAGCTTGCTTATGGCTTTTGTCAAAAATGCGAAACACGTTGTTGGATTTCTGGAGTCGTAAAGAGTTTCAAATGATCGGAGATTTGTGCATTTCAGAAGCGTTAAAGTTGCATGCAACGTTGTAAGCAAACGTTGGACTGTGTAAATCAACCCTGAAGGACGGGTGAAACGAAAACGAGATTTGACAAGAGTTTTAACTCTCTGAGAGTTGCGAACGGTCAAACGAGAGAGAGTGAGAGAGTGGGAACTGTCATCAACACCAAGGAAAATTCAAGCGCTCTCAAACGACTCTCATTCTTGACTGACCAGAACCTAGAGAACGTCCGCATAGCTCCATGCCGATGAAGTATTGCTCAGTACCCATACCAAGTAGTGCCTCTGGAACATGGGGTATGTGCTGTCGTTAGTAAGATGTCATTCCGCGAAGGAACGTAGAGACGTCACGCTCCCGTTGTCCGTTTTCTTGCCGCTTTAACAAGTGTCCTGCATTCTTTAATGCTTGTTTATCTTCATTCTACTCACTTAATCTGCATGTAACATCGTTCGCCATCCCACTGATTTGCTATTTTTTCTTACGCTCACTTGAAAATGGTGTTCGATCAACGAATACTGACAATTTGCTAAGCTTAATTTGACAAATCTTGATTTAGATTTTTACCTATCGCTGAACTCAAACCGCATTTGACATTGGGTATAAACCGCTAGTTAACCTGAAAAGGTAACGATTGTGTAATTTGATGGAAAACGCGAAGGGCCGCTGGGTTCAGTGTACTTCCATGTTCTGAATAGAGTTAATTAAATAGATCTTTCTCCAACTTGATATCCAGATTTATAAACGCTAATTAACCTTACTTTCTCAAAGTAACAGCTATAAATTCAAAGGGCTTAATATTCAACTGAGCCTTAAAAACAAATACTGGAACCGTTGTTTTAGTTGGGAAAACGTAACTTTCAAATTGAAAAGTATACATACGTTTGTATGTTTTCAGGCTTTTTAACCATTTCGTGGTAGAAATGTTTTGGTCTAACTCTTAGGACTTAGAATTTAACCGCCAAGGAACGTGTGCTTATTGAAACCACAACTCCTTACTATTTTAATAGTTCTTCATGTCCCTTTATCTAGAAAAACCGTCTGTCTTATTGTGCTTAGGACTTAGGACTGCTGGACATTCTCTCGTCTGGCGTTTGTATAGGCGATTTTCGAAGGGATTAAGCGGTGATTTTTTTACGCGTTTCGGTATGGAGTAAATGAAATTTAAAAACAATCGTTTACGCTAGTTCCTAAAATCTAGCTATCTGGTTTAAAAAATATTTTTGCAACCGTTTTGATGTCAGGCCCTACAGGGAGATGTTACCAAACTCCAGCGGAAACTGGAGTCGTTGAACGAGACCGGCGCCTACATGATCAGCAAAGCCACGCCCGCGTTTGCTGACAAACTGAAGAAAGAGCTAGAAGAACTGAATGGGCGCTGGGACGAGCTTGTTCGCGTGGCGCTGCGAGTCAAGGATAACCTGGTGGCTTCACTTGAGAAATATCAAAAGTTGAGTCACGACATGAAGGAAATAAGCCACTGGATCATGGAGGTCGAGCGGTCTATTGCGGATGACGAGGGGGACATCACCAACGGAGAAATCACCCAGGAAAAGATGGATCATTACAAGGTAGAGTTGCGTGACATGTTGACATGCTGTGACATGCTTAAATTGCGTGACATGTAACGTGATTACGTAACGTGAAATTTTCGAAGATCTGACTTCTGGCAGCAGGTGTAGGGGTATCGCGGTAAACACAGAGATGTCCCACTTTGTATCTGGAGAAAATGGTGGTCGGTAATTAAATCCTTGCTCTTTGTCCTCGTGTATTCTAAGGCGAGACGATTGCCTTTTCCGTAAGAGGACCATTTTTGTGCCTAAAATTTGCGTCTATATTGCTGAACTTGTAGTGTCTGGTGTCTGTGAACTTGTAGGGACTTTTTTCCTGTAGGAACTTCAACAGGACATCTCAAAACGCGCCCCGGTAGTGGTACGAATCAACACAACTGCCAATCAGATGATTGAAAACACAAAACAGGGGAGCTCTGCGGTCTTGCAGGAGAACCTGAAAAAGCTGAACGGAGACTGGAACCGACTGAAAACCAAGGTTGCACAGCGGCAGCACGAGTTTAAGCAGACGCAGTTGGAACTGGAGCAGTTTCGCGTGTTGATTGAGCGGGATTACAAGCTGATGGGAGAGCTGGATCGAGTGGTGGAGAAGAGTTATCACGTGCTTGAAGGAACTGAGACAGAACTGGAGGATACTCTCAGGGTACGATGGGATTATACACTTCAAGCCCCAGTATCAACATGCATATTCTCCTCACCATTCTCCATACACTTCTTACGGTACTTGTTGGGAGAATTTGCGTAAACAACAAGACATTTTGTTATTATGGCGATCATTCCCCTGTATTTTTTGATCAAGTAGTGATATTGTTAGGAGAAACTAGATGCATGTCACCATTGGGCGTTAAAGGGTCAAGTCTCAGTTGTCTTCAAAATTCCACTCTTTTTCATGTGTTAGTTGCAACAGAGTCAAAACATCACTATTTCACTTATATTCAGCCCAACGTTTACGATCTCGACAGACAGTCATTCAGTTTACCCAGTAGGGTTGCCACGGATCAGGAAGTGGTCAACAAAAATTATTTAAGGTCAGAGGAAACTTGGGGAACTGTATTCTGTTTCAGGGAATGTTGATATATTGATATCAGGAAAATTAGATATCTGTCAGGAATCAGTTACACATTCAGCCAAAGTTTTACACTGTCAAGTGGCAGTTATTCAGATTTCGTAGGCGAGTTAATGATGTCTGTTATTATTGTGACGCGAAGTTTTTGACTCTTTAGAATCTAAATCATAAAGCGGCTACCATCAAAGAAAGTGGATCGGGCTCGGTCCCAGACCTTGCCAGGCAGCTCACAAGCAAGAGAATCGCTGTGGCCATTGTCAGGAAGCAAATGGATCTGTACGAGGTAATTATTACTAAATTCTATGTGCGACCACTACAGAAAATCCTCCAGGTCTACGACAAAGATTCCATGGATCGATTAAAAAAAGGCCTCAGATACGTTTCAACTGTCCTTTAATAGGGACAGAAGGAGCTTACGACACCACAACTGCAAGGCCATGTGAAACTCTTTCTCTGGAAAACAAATTCACGTTATTTTTAAATTCTTCGCGATTCCTACAACTCAAGCAATTGGTTGAATTTGGCCGAACTATCCAGTGGGAAAATCACGATCACGTGGTCATTCCTACTGTTCACATTTGCTGTAAACGCGATGCTCAATCACTCTATTATGTGACTAAGGCGACTCTGATTCATTTGCCATTCTTCTTATGCGCCTAATGGGTACGGCGTTAGATTCGTCAGTTGCTTTAGTTTCAAATCGAGGTGGAACTTGGTCCCATTCCCTGAAATCCATAAACTTCCCGTGCGGTAAGTCGAATCTCTTGATACCTTTCGGGGGTATTTTTGCTCCCATAAGTTATCGGCAAGTTGCACTGAAGTTGTCGGTAACAACGGACTAGTGTTAGAATTTTGTCACAACGCCTACATGCGAGAGGTGCTTGTCTTTAAAGGGACTTCTGATTTCTACATGCACCTTTGTGATTTGCAGGAACGTTTGTCAGATATTCATGGAAAGGTTGACAAAACGCGTCAGGTTCTTGAAGGAGAAATTCAGCGGCGACAGCAGTTGAAGAAAGATTTGGAAACCATACGAATGTGGGTGGTTAAGATTGAAGTACTCATCAACTCTAAGCTGACCAAACATGAAGAGGTAGATGAAAGAGAAATTAAGGTAAAAGTTTTGCTTACGTGAGAGATACAGTAAGCAAACAGGGAGACAAACCAGTAGATACAGACGGACGGACTTCCAGACAGACAGACAGACAGACA
This sequence comes from Siderastrea radians, assembly GCA_964017195.1. Taxonomy (NCBI): domain Eukaryota; kingdom Metazoa; phylum Cnidaria; class Anthozoa; order Scleractinia; family Rhizangiidae; genus Siderastrea; species Siderastrea radians. Next base: position 44,429,807 of record OZ024888.1, read on the forward strand.
GACAGACAGATTGATTTACTTTTATTTGAGTATGGTAATTTCACAAGTTTACAAAACTTCTTTACGCGAAAGCCGTATTGAGACAGAGGTAAATACTGTTAAGCTACACTAAAAATATGCACAGATAATAAAATCTAGTCAGCAGTTTTAAGACAGACAGACAGACATACAGACAGGCAGGCAGGCAGGCAGATAAATAGACGGTCAGATAGATAGGGAGGCAGAAATACAGACGGACAGACAGACAGACGGTCAGACAGATAGGCAGACAGACAGACGGACGGACTGACGGAAGTACAGACAAACAAACGGGCGGACACTTTACGATCTCATCCAGGTTTGAAAAGTGACTTCGATTTCATTTACGTGACTGTCAAAGATTGTCTAAAGAACCGCAGATAGAATTAACAATAAAGAAGAAAAAAAAAGCGTTAACCGTAACAGAGCATTAGCCGTCAGACTAGCTAAGCAGTGGTAGTGTTTCGGCTTTTAGTGACCTCGGAGTGTGTTTCCTTGTTTACTTCTAAAACTGAGTTTTTTATCCAAAGATTTGGGTTTATCAACTGAGTTGATAAGAATTGATGAATATATGAATATCATATATTCGAACTGCGGGGCGAAGAATTAAATATAAAGAAGACCATCGCAGTTATAGCAATGGTTTAACTGCGATGGTCTTCTTTACATTTAACTCAGCGAGTTGATAAGGTAAATTGGAGAAAGAAATTCAAAAGCTGACGTTTGGAGCGTTGATCTTTCGTTCTTTTTCACAATTACAGGCTTTAGAAGAAGAGTTCTCCATGAATGAACCGCTCTTGAAGTCAGTAGAGTCCACTTGCCAGGAGCTCAGCGAGACTCCTAAGGGATCGGCATACCTCAAGATGATGAAGGAATTGGAGCAGCTGCAAGCCAAATGGGCGACAATCCACACCAAGTTTCTAGAGCTTAAAGAACAACCCGGAAAAAAACTCGAAGCCGAGTTCGACACACTTCATGGGCAGACATTGACAGACTTGGACAAAATCCAGCGCGGTGTTAAGAAGCTGAAACTAGAGTCTTCAGAACCGAGAAACATCAAGAGCCTGTTGGATAAATGTGTGGTATGTATGTTGTTTTAGAAGTCATTTTCAGTTCTCTCGGCAGTAGTTCCTCAAAGGAGAGAACTGAGGGTGATATCTTTACATCGCGACATGTGGCCTGTTCCAGGCTCCGAGATATTCCAGGGAAAACGTGAGTTGAGAAAACGAGCGCGAAAACTGCCCCCTTTTTCCAGATCCCGCGCGTCTTATTTTCGAGTCCCCTTTCTAATTTTCGTGCCGTCCCTAGTATCCTGAGAGCCTGGAACAGGCTTCGCGACATGCAGAAGTGTGACTGCTTTTAAAGTTACAGCGTCATGGAGAATTTTAAGTTTCTGGTTTTAAGGCTGTGCTGAAATTAAGACTGCCCAATTTCTGTCGCACACGCACATCAAGCGGAAGAAAAAAGTGATTTTCTTAAAGAGAGAACCATAATTGTTATTTAGCGATTTTTCAAGGATATAACAAAAAATACCCATTTCCCATCATAGCCATCTGTGGCCAAACGCATTTACTGCGGTTTCTAAAACTGGTGAACTAGGGTTAGACGCAGCTCAGCAATTAATTTTGGGCCTTTTTTGATTCTAATGATGGCAACATGTCCTTTGACTAAACATTTAGGAAATTAGGCGAAACATCACCTTTAATTTTTTGCACGCTAAGGGATAAAATGCCATCCAGAGGAGTAGTAATGATCGTACAGTGTATAAAAATGCTGCAGAAAGCAGAAATAAGCGCAGCCTGATGTGACCCTGGGCTTTATCGGAAACAGATTTTGTTTTTAGCAATCTCTTAACTTATGTAGCCTTGGCTTGGTCGTTTGGGAGAGTTGTATTTTCGAAGTAGCTTTCAGTTTCGATCAGAGTAGTAGTTTTTCTCTCTCTCTTCTTTTCCTTTTGTTTTTTGTTTGTTTTTCATTTATAATTTAAAGCGTTTTTTGTCAAGTCTTTGTCATGTGGTAAGATGTTGCAACCGCAGATGTTTTTTACCTAGACAGTGACAACTCAACAAAAGCGTGAGAGCATATTACTTCCCTTGTCTGCCATCAGAATGTAATTAGGTCATATTTTCTCACAAGGTAAATTAGTGACGATTTTTTTAAGAGGGGTCGCGAATGATACTGCAACAAGTTTTGTTTCTTTTTCTTTTTCTTTTTTTTTCAACTTTTCTGAAAATCAACAAGAAATTTATAGAACAACAAACCAAAATTAAAATGGAAGTAAAAAGGCTTTCCAAATTATTTGCAGCGTGATTATCTCTCACATTCGTTTAGAGTTTAAATACGTTTTTCTTGTGACATAAATACAATTGTATCATGCATTTTTATGATGTATTATTTTCCATATGTGAAAATTATTGACTAGTCAGTGTCCAAAAACTTGCCGCGGAGATTCAAATATAGCTTGTGGTTCGTTTGGTTGTAACCCTGAATTGAAGATAAGAAGCCATGGTTAAGTATTGAAAGAATTCTTGTTTGTAAAGCTTTTTTTTTTTGCTTTTGTAGATATAAGAGGAACAATCGTTTAGACTTGTCATTTGCAATTGTTTTTTTTTTCACCTAAAAATCTTCATTCGACTGCGTTTGTAAACTTTACCCTTTTTGACAATAGCGTCAAACCGCAGTAAAATGTAGGAAAGTTTATTGGAAAATTTGATTCTCCTTATGAAACTAAACACTCCTTTGACGCTTAGAATTATAATAGAGAAATATCAACATTTCGAAACAAATCCATATCGTTATTCAACTATCGTTTTTAAACGACCCCCTGTTGTGATTCTTTTGAGGGGGGAGCTGTTTCTATTTCCATCAGAATTTGAGATCTTAGTTTCCCGTTGCGGATTTATATCCTGCGTTAGTTTGAAAGACGATGTTTTCATCTCTTCGCGAGAAATTACGATCGGCAGTGGAGGTAATTCTGCTTTTGATTCTTTTTGCTCTTGTATGTTTCACATGTATTGGACGTTTTCATTGCAGCTAATTCCTTTTTTCTTCGGGTCTTGTTATTCTACAGTAAACCTAGAACGTTACAAAAGTAGCCAAAAAATTTATTTCCTAAAATCCAACTATTGCGTTTTATGTTTTGGTTTTAAAGATTTTTAACATGATTTTGCATAGTTAGTGTTCCAAGCAACGGTATTTATATTCCTACGGGGCAAAATCACTTTATCTCAAATATCGCAGTCTGAAAGACTAGTAAAGAACAGAATATACATAGTAGGTATCCAATTGAATTTAATTGCTGGCTGTCAAGTTTTCTAACTAATTAGTTCAACATTCAGGGTAATATTGAAAGGTTTCTTTCTGTATGGATAGTATATTCAATCGAACATTTACCGTGAGCGGACGATAATTAAATTCAGTTTGGTTCGGGAAGTTTAGAATTCGGATGGAGAAATGTTCAAGTTCGTCAGTTATTGTCTTGAATTGAGATAACAATTTATTCCATAGGCGAGTTACTCTTGTCCCGGCGCTAAAATTGGTAACTGTCAAGATTTGGCCCTTCTTAAACGGTCGCCTTTGCCAGTGACCGAAATTTGTCCCCAAGCTCAGTTTGCTTTGTAAAACAAACTTAACAGTTTATGCTTGATTGTCTACCGTGTCGACGGAAGCGAAGGACCGAAGGATATCTAACCGTCTGCAGAAATACTTAGTTTCAGGGTAAAATTGGATGCTTACAGCTTTAAAAAGCCTTTTGTGATTGGACCAGGGAAAACAAAAACGACTCGACACGGCACTATGGTTTGTTTCAATTGTAACAACATTGCCATCTTTTCTTTCTAGTCCTACAAAGATGAATTATCCACGATCAAAAAAGACTTGGACCAAGTCAGGAAGCTTGGCTTTCAGATCATGGAGAAAGTGCCCGAGGAAAAGAGGACTGGGGTTGAGAAACGTGTTGAGGAGGTGGTGCATGAACACAGGGAGCTGGAGAAGAAACTGCGAACAAAGGAAGAGGTTTGTGGGTATTTATACCTTTAGCTACTACAGCATGACGGGAAGGTATTGCTCAGTGCCTTTTATTTGAATGGTCACACTTTGGGATTTCATCCACACGGGTGAAAATTGAAAACAGTTTGTACAGTATAATAAACAGCACCACAGAAAAGTACTGTTCACTAGCTTTCTTTTGAATGGTTAAAATTTAGGATTTCCGGCATCCTCAGGCTAAAAAGTTAGAACCACCTTGTACAGCATAATAAACAGCACCACAGGAAAGTACTGCTCAGTAGCTTTCATTTGAATGGTCACACTTTGGAACTTCATCCACAGACGTAAAAATTAGAACCAACTTGTTCAGCGTAACAAACAGCCCCACAGAAAAGTACTGCTCAATAGCTTTCATTTGAATGGTCGCATGTTGGATTTCATTCACAGACTCAAAATTAGAACCACCTTGTACAGCATTATGAATTCTGCTGGTGAAATGTTCTGTTCAATAGCTTCCATTTGAACGGTCACAATTTAGGATTTTATCCGCAGTCGCAATAATTAAAACCACCGTGTGCAGCATATAAACAAACAGCACCACAAAGTCGTTCCGAAACATTTTGATGAATGTACTTTCTAACTTTGGGGCGGTTGATGAAATCCAAAGGAGAGCCATTCACACGAAAGCTCTCGAACCGAGTTTCCGACGGTGCGGTTTGTTTTTGCAATGTTTCTCAACAGAATTTTGTCCTCCCTCGATTTTGAAACGGCCAATATCAACATACATATTCTCCTCACTGTCCTCCATATCTCTCTTATGGTACTAGTTCTAAGAGTTTACTCAAATATCAAGAGAGTCTGTCTTTGATGACCATTTCCTTTATTCTCGTGACCGATATGTCTGATCAAGAAGTGTTGTTAAGTTTTCTGGCAAGAGTAGATGCTTGTCACTAGTAGGGCTTTTAGAGGGTTAACTCAGCAATCGCAGCCTGTATTAGACATAATCGTTTTAAATAGCGTGACCTTTGAAGTGGTGTTTTTGTAGCCCCACGCCATCGTAGAAAAGCGCTTGAGAAAATGTATTAAATTGTAGCTCCTTCCATGCTGAGATGCACAGAGATTCTACTTCACGGATTGAGCCCGGGTTGTATACAATTTCTGGATGAAAATATACAATGTTAAGGTTTTCAGGTCACATTGTACTGAGAATAACAGATAGAGTAATAGTTCTAGAGCTAAGTGCCATTCTTGTGATTTCAACTGCAATGACTCATAACTGCAAAGGATGTCTCCTCACTTTCATCCGAAATTTACATACACATGATCATTTTATATATCAACATTCATTTTTTCATTATCCATCGTTATATTAGAAGTCACGGACCAGCTCTCAGTTGGCTTGATAGCTCATTTGGTAAGAGCACTGCACCGGTGTGTGTATCAGGAGCTTCCTTTAAGCTTGCTTTATTATCTTAAAAATGCAAAGGAAAAAGAATTCCCCAGAAGTGATGAAAGCGCTGAAATATAAATTTAAGGGATAAAATAGCTGCTAAAAAAACTTCAGGCGCCTTCAGAGTGGTAATTTTGATTTCTGATCAGATTCGGTGAACTGCAATGCACTTGGAATTCTAGCCTTGTAATCCTGCCTTCAAACTACTTGTTCTGCTTTACTCTGTCGATGTAGTCTCTTCGTCCAATTTAGTTGTATTGTTTGGTGGCATTTTGCTGTACAACATGAAAGTCAAGTGAACGAAAAGTAGATCAGCGGCATGACTGTGCCTCTTTAATTAAGCCAGTTTTTTGCTTTTTGTAATGGCTGAAGTTGCTAAATCCTCTTCAAATATCTTTCTCTCTCTCATCTCTCATCTGCTGTTCACATATATATGTCGGTCATTTCATAGGTATGTATCACTTTCACTTATAAAACCGTCGCAACACTCCTAATCCGTTAAAACAATACGTTGCTGAGCCAGGTGAGACGCCAGAGTTCGCGATTTCTAAAAATAGCTTTTGGTGTGTCGCACAAAGTTCAAATTATCTTCCAGCAGTAGCACGTCACATATATGCTTCTGCGTGCAGAAATTGACAGTAATATCTTTTATTCTTTTTCGGACTGCTCGTCACCTATTTTTTTACGTAGCTACATTTTCGTGTGTATCTTTCAGTAATCAGGGTTTTCCGCTCAAATTTCCTGCTAATTCTCGTGAGGCGTTCAAGCCTCAGAGCGATTTGCGTTTAGATCAAATCGTATTTCACTTTGAAAGGATAGAATCGTGGTATGTTTTCTTTGGAAATCGGTAAGGAACACACTGAGAGGTGAGTTGTTATTTTGTAGTTCTATATCTCTCCACTTTTTGGCAATTTTTTAATGTCGCGTACAAACCACAAAAAACGTTTTGAATCGACAAAGAAACGCAATTGAAATAGGACTCAAAATATAACGACGGGTTGGCCATAGTAAGGAAGGAACAACGTAAAATTAAAATTAATTCTGTTGGGCCGTCAGTAATCACCGAGGTTTTGGGTGAATTGACCTAGACCTGCGTTTGTTCGATAGATTCTCGCTGATTGGAGCTATCATCGCTTAGTTATGCGATGCTATTTGCCCGAAATAGTCGATATTTAAGTGCTGTGAAAACCTAGAAGCGTCTTAATTTCATAGCTTTCTCGACTCGAAGTGGTATTTATTTCTTCTTTTGCCCGTCTGAACATTTTGTATCAATTCCATTTTTTCCGATAACGTACAAATGCCGATAACAAGAAACTGAATTGTAGTATTTTATTTCTGGGTTAAAGTCATATCATTTGCCTTTAAGCAATATTCTTTTCACGTTACAATAGTTTTTTCCCACTGGCATTTTTTTCAAAGGCTTTTTGTGGGAGATCCGGGAAGTTCTCTCAGCGTGTGTGACCTTAGAATGATTCACTCTTCGTATATCTCCGGAAAAAGAATCGAAAATATAAACAAAATTACAGAATTATTCTTCGCCACTGCATTGCTAGAAAGTGTTTTGTTAACTCAACTCAGAAGTTGTAGTTTTAGCGTCTTTTTTTTGTTAAATAAATCACTTGTATCTGGTATTTCAAGGGTTTCGTGAAAGAGAATGACGGACTCTTGATTTGCTTTTGTTATTATGTATTCAGTGATAATTGGAAGCTTTCCTGCTCTGGAATTGAAAGGAACGAAAGGTCTTCTGAAAAAAGTAAACTTGAAAAAAGCGCTGCAGAAATTTCCTATGTCATTTCAGGGCCTTTTAATGAACATAAAACAAATGGATTTTCTCCGTATAGGAAATCGATTTAAGACTAAAAATATGAGGAATTTGACTGAATTTCCTACTAAACGAATTAAATTTAAAAAATTCTCTTTTGGGTGTTTAGGTTCATGTTATTGGCTGATCAAAACAAAACAAAACTATTTCGCGAACACGGTATAAATTAATTTCTTTAATAAACGATTCTGTGTCTATTTTTGGTTTGACTTACGCTGGTTTTTTCACAGCGACTAAGCTATAATTAAGTCATTAACAAATCTGAATTTTATTCCCTCATTGGATTTCCTGCTCCGGCCTCTTCCAGATCTTGTGGAGATAAGTAAAAACATCTGTTTTGATTCCCTCTTGATTAATTATTCCTCAGCGTTGTTGCAACATTGCATTGTTACCGTCAAAACTATCGCTTCATTTTTTCCTCAAGATTTCGAAACCAATCCTGTACGTGTCACTGGCGACTTTGAAATATTTTCAGCAAATGCATTTATCGGATGAGTGGAAATTTTACCTGAAAAATCTTAGCAGGACTTGAAATTCACGGTAAATCTTTAAACTTTAACATTTATTTCTACTTTTGGATCGTGAGCTCGTAGAATCATAATTCACTCTGGTAAAGTTGAAAAATGACTTCACCTCGCTGGCAAAATGACCAACGTTTTGCGCTGTGGTATTGTTCGTAGAGGCGTTTGCAGAATTTCGATCGCCACTTTGAGCTTAATCCTTCAGTACATGTTTTCTTTGACTACGTAATTTGTATTCTTGAAATATGTGGTTGTATGGCTGGAGAAGGAATTCTCTGCTGTGAGTTTTGTCGGTGCAGTTATTTATTTTTGTTTTCGTTCATGTATGGATTATTTTAAGAGATGTTATGAGTTAACCCTTGCTTTCTGTAGCAGTTATGTAGACTTGTGTGACTCTCCTTGTTAGGTTGCATTACCTTTTGCATCGTATATTTCCAGAAAAATAATAATTATACCAAATGCATACATGGAATAGGAAAAAAGGCTGTAATATTCTAAAGTTGTCGCAGTAAGAGGCCTCGGTCTCCATTCAGCTGCGTTGAACATCGTTGAATTCAACATCTCAAACGCGCTTGACCACCGTGTTCAATGACACTGAATAATGTCGATTCAACTTTATCTTTGCTTTTAGGTGCCACCTAGTTCAACGTTGTACAACAAATTTGTTTTACAACGAAGTGTTGGACGATTTTGAAGTTTTTTGACCGAGGCCTTACTGCTTGAGTTTTTAAATCATTTACATGTTTTCTTGTCACTGTTACTATAAATACTTACACTGAATATCAACAAAATAGGAACATGTAGGAGAGCATCTCACGATATGTTGATATTTTATGTAACCGTATATCGGTTTCAGCTCTACAGATCTTGATTGACAGTTTTACGAACAAATGACAAACTTGGCCTCAATGTTGAAACAATGCCACGATATGCAGTGATGTCCGATTACTTTTTAATCACTATTTTCGTTGTTTAATAGAAGAGTCGTGTTAAATCAACGTTTTTTTAATCTCTAGTTCCAAGTCTTTTTTCTGGGGAATTTTGATAACAATGCTTACTCGACTATTATTCGAATCTCAGGGCATAATTTTGACAATACGTGCAAAGTTTGTCGAAACGTCAAACAGAGTATAATTAGTATGTGTAATCAAATGGTGACGAGTGAAATTAGGAAATAATTTCACGCGCGTTTTGTCAAAATTCTAATAATTTCCCTCGCCTAAAGGCTCGGGAAATTATTAAAATTTTGACAAAACGCAAGTGAAATTATTTCCTAATTTCACGAGTATACCATTTGATTACCTATTAATATCAGGGGTGACAAATTACACTCACAATTATGGGGTTTTGACTTGTTTATCGCATCGAGAACTCCTTGAGCATTGAAACGGTTTAACGACTAAAGTTCACATTTTTCTGAGTGAAATAATGAAAAAATCTTGTGACAAGTTTTTACCACGCTTTGACGATTTCGTGTTTTTTGTAACCGACAGCAAAATAGACCAGACTCTGAATTTTAACTTGAAAAGTACCAAAGCAAATCGCTTGGCAAAGGTTATCCGCGTTTTATCCGGCAAATTCACTGAATCGTGCACTACGTTGCTCCATCGAGCAAGGCTCAGAAGGCTTCACAAATACATTCAAAATACGCACAGCAAACTTGTTTTAACGAAAGTAAACTTCGGAAGCAAATTTGTATTTAAAAACTGACCTTTATTCCATTCGAAGAAATGCCCAAATCCACTGAATTACTTCTCTGAGTTCGCGGTCAATCACTCGATCGCTGCAACTGGCTCGCCGTTCAAAAATTTTCGCTGTCACACTATCAAAAATAATCTCTTCTTTTTAACTCACAGGTGATTTCTGAGAAGTTCAGTCAATTAAAAGTCAAAATTTACAGATTACCAATTGTGTCCTCAATGAATATTTCCAGAATTGCTGTACTTCTGCACAAAACATCTTCATCATTAACCTCAACGCCATCTTGGCGCTGAGCTATAGACCCGTTGCCATGGCAATTTTGTAATTTCACATGTGAAATTATAAATTAACGCTGAAATTTCGCGCCAAAATTAAGGAGTAATTTGTCACCCATGATATTAATAGGGAAATCAACTGTTAACTTCTTTTCCATTATTTTTTGCTGTTAAATTCTTTGCTTGACTCCCTCCTGTCCAGGCAAGCTTGTCATTTGTCAGTAGAAGGAACTCCAGCGTGTAAACACTCGTCCCTGGGTATTAAATTCTTCAGGGTCACGCGACAACCACCTCGCGTGACATTCTTGTGGCTCCTCTCTGTCACGCGACACAACACAGAATCTTGTTACTTCGCACCCCATTTGACTCGCAATTCTCGATATTTTGAACCAAAAGCTGCTGGTTTCCTCTGCTTCAATCTGTTGCAGTAGGTTGACTGCCAGTGCCTCACAGTAACTCGTACTTTTGTTAATTCAAACAGTTGTGTTAACCCTTAAAGCCCCAACAGTGACAAGCATCTAATTTCTCCTTACAATATCACTACTTGATCAATCAGTCAGGTCATAAGAATAAAGGAAATGATCAGCAAACATTAAATGTCTTGATGTTTGTGCAAATTCTCCCAACCAGTACCATGAGAAATGTATGGAGAATACTAAGGAGAATATGCATATTGATATTGGGGCTTAAAGGGTTAAAGAAGGATGTAATATTCAGCATGTGACGAGCGTGGAACAAAGAAAAAATCTGAGTCCCCGACGGGAATCGAACACACGACCTTCCGCACTCCCACCGGAGCCACTGAGAGCCACTGAGAGTCTATTCGCGAGCTAGTGTTTTGTGTTTCCCGAAACTGTTCGAGTTATCTTTCGCATGTCGTGCACCCCTACTTTCCATATAAAATAAGAATTAAGTTGGTGGTAAAGAGAAGGAGGGAACTGGGGTCGTGAAGTGGAGATAGACTCTCGGTGCAAGGACGAGAACCAACAAACATGACACTGAACATGACATATTACTGAATCCGGGACCCGAACCCAGGCTGCATTAGTAGGAGGCTCGTCTCGTATGTTTTTCTTATTTATCGTGGTTGCCATAAAACGTTGTTATGTGTCGTTTCCAGGCGTTCCGTGAAGCGTTGCCTTTAGCAGAGCGACTTGACAACGACATGAGTAATCTGGAGAGCTGGCTGGATGAAAAAACCAGCGAAGTGAGGAAGAGAGAAGAGGCAGGTTTCCCTGAAGACGTGGATGCCGAGATTAAGTGGAACAAGGTAAGTTAATCATAGAGAGTGCATGCAGGTGAACTAAAGAAACCGTAGGTGTAACCTCAAGGTCTTTTCTTCAAGACTTACACATATAATGCATTCTCTAAATTTGTGTGGTTTGGGGCGCGATGGTGTAGTAGTAAGTGCGTTGGACTTCAGATCTGATAGTCAGTGGTTCGAGGTCTGGTCCCTGTGATCGTGTTGTTTTCTTATACCAGAATCTTTACTCCACATTGCCTCTCTCCACCCAGGTGTATAAATGGGTACCGGCGACATATTGCTGGGGGTAACCTTGCGATGGACTAGCATTCCATCCAGGGGGGCCGTTTCATGTGCAAACGCTGGGTTAAACCCTGGCCGTGTGGGCCGTCTCTGGCTCGTGTGAGATGTGACTTTTTTTAGCTTTAAAATTCCCATGGTGATGAAGTGACGTCCGTAACACTATCGACCCCGAGAATTTACATCTAATTTTTTTTTTATTAGAATTCTTGCATCGTGCAGATTCTGCTGTAGTTCACCTGCAAAGTCTGTTGATGTATTGGAGCCGTCTCCCATCCCTGCATCTCTCTGCGATGTTTCCCAAACCTTGGGCAAACGTAATAAGTTTATTCGGAGAACGCTCCCCTGCAATCGCTTTAAAAATCCTGAGTCGTGGTACCGATATGTTTCCGCAGTGTTTGGCATTGTCCGAATTTCAAGGAAGTGTAGCCGCACAAAGAAAGGAAAAAATCCAGAACCTCTTTGTCAATAATATGTGGGCGGCAACATTCGGCAGTATAGGAACTTGATGCAAGTATAGAATCAATTATAGGAATTGCTAAAAAGGTGCTTTAACCTTGGCATTGATATGTAGTCAGTAATTTTGCAGTATCGGAACTTGATATATGTACAGAAGCAACTATAGGAATTGCTGAAAACATACTCGAACCTTGACATTGATATAAAGTCGGCAGTATTCGGGTAGAAGCAACTATGGATACTCACGTCGGAGATGTTTCGTTACCTTAGCAGCATCAAATTAAGAAGAAAGCTCTTCCGTTGATACTAAGTAAAATGGAATTTTTAGGGTTTTCTTGGTTTGGAAACAACCGTGTTTTTTGCCGATATTAATCATGTTGTTTCTTTTTATCAATGCCGCGAACGTTCCAATTAATGAATGAAGACAAGTTTACGAACTCAATATACCAATGTTTACAAGAAATACTAGGAATACATTATAATCCTCCTTGTTTTCTCTTAACATCACGGAAGGGGAGAATTTGAAACACCAGCGTGAGGAAATTCAGGGAAAGCAATTTCATAGGAACAGAAAGATGCCCCACGGTTTTATTTTGACTTGTACAAGTCCCCTCAGACATGTTGAATATTTTAAGGTAATATTTTAACCAACCAAAATTAATTTGCCTTTCAGGACATCCGTTTTGTTAACTACAACATTGCTATTCAGTAAGCCATAAAATGGTTTTAAAGTGATGTGGTAAATCTACCCGTTTTCTTTAGTGATTTATCTGGTTTCGTCTCTCTGATCGTCCTCTCCCTTCAGCGACCACATCCGTGAGTTCCCATGTGTATCGTTTCTTAGTCTCATGGCACATTTTCCCTCAAGTGACCACACTTCCTGTTCTTGAAGTGGACTGTCACGAGAAATTCAAGTGTAGTACCGTTCGTTGAGTGGTTCTTAGAGAGCAAAAATTCAGTCTTCAACTGTAAGCGTGGGACAAATAGAGCGCGTTATTTCACTTTTTCGAAAGTCTTAAAACATCTTTTTCTTAACAGGGTCTTGTACAAGAAGTTACGGGCAAGATGTCAGATGTGCAACAACTCACCCAAGTCGGCCGAGAGTTAGTAGACCTCTCTGAAACAGGCCAACTCGAGCATTTAGAGGACAGATTAACTCGCATCAACAATGCCTGGGAGGACCTCAGCTCTGCGGCAGAGCAGAGAATGTTGACCTTGCCAAAATACAAGGCCAAGCTTGCCGATTTTGAGAAGTCGGTTGATCAGATGAACCAGTGGCTGGAAGACATGGAAAAGGAAACAAACAAAGTGCACCCGAAAGACGAGGAAGCAGATCTGGCCGAGAACAAGATCAGTGTAAGTTTTAAGTGCGATTATAGCTAAATACTAAGAGCATTCTTGAAATTGAGTGCATTCCTCGTCTTTAATGAGTAAATTAAAACAGTTTTTATTAGTATTTGTAACACCGAGAGGAGAGTTGACAAATGCATGCGACGCAATGCGATCCCCAGGTTTTTTTTTTTGTTGTTGTTCCCGAAAGTGTGGGACCTATGTCTTCTCAAAAAACAATTACGGGAAAAATTGAAGGAGTAAATTATAAAGTTAATCATTCATTTTTAGCGTTGTAAAAACCTTATCAGTGAAATAATTAATCGAGGCTCAATATTTTCCCGATATTAGCTGGTGTATTCTCTTTAGACGGGTTAACAATATCTTAAAGTGAGCCTTATCTATTTTTATCACAAGTGCAGGAACTCGAAAACATACCTAATAATAATTAATAATAATAATAATAATAATAATAATTTATAATAATAATAATAATAATAATAATAATAATAATAATTTATTGACTTTGACCTACCGTCTGTGTGAAACATTTCAGAAACATAACTTTCTAAATTGTCCTCGTTTGTGCGAATTCGTGAAATTTTGGGGGAATCAAGTTTCGTTTTATCCACAAAATATTAATATTAAATGTGCGGGCAAAAGAGGAAACAGTTTTACTCTTCCCAACTTTTAAGTTTGTGGGTGGAGTTAAAAAAAAGAAAGCTTTTCCGGTGTTCAGCAGGGTTAAAACTTGGCGGTCGCACGGTCGCCCGTGGCGATTAAAAAGTGTCCAGGGCGACTAAAAGTTGAGGTTTGATGACCCGAAGGGCGACTACGGTTTAAGAAGTACGAAAAGAGTACCCCGGGAGAGTAGCAATAACAATAGAATAAAATGTTCTTTCATTGAAGTACCTTTCTTTTCTTTCCTCGACTCTAAGTTCATCAATTGTAGTAAACGTTTAGTTGTAAAGCACAAAATTCAAAGTCGTTCGTGATGGAGTTTTTGGATCGCTCCGATACGTCCGATACGTAGACGCCATTTTGATTTTACTGACACGAGAATCCAGACATACCCAGAGTTCAATGCTGTACGTTCTTTAAACATGAATATCGGCAAAATTGCTCAATACTGCTCGATATAATAGACTTACTTTTCACCTGAATTCAAAAGCAATAGAAAGAAACTGAGAATCGTGATACTGAAGTTTATAGATGTTGACAAGGTCGTTTTGTCCGTATTTGGAAAATAATGGTCCAGTTTTCTTTGGAAGTTTAAGGACCAAGTCAGAACCTGTAAGCACAGGTAACCAAAGCGTAACATGAGAGTTTGTATGAAGCTGAAATTCGATCGAAAATAATCGGCGGTTATTCCGCCGAAAATACATTAAAATCGAAATAAAGTTTAAAAAACCTTACCTGTTGTGTGTTTCCTGTGTTTTTATCGCTTTTCCAAGGTTCTGGAGGCCGTTTAGGCGATTTTCTGCTTAAACGGTCGATGCGACGGCATGTCACGTACTAAAGAGAGCTAATCTAGCTCTCTTTAGTACGTGACATGCTGTCGCATCGACCGTCAAGCAGAAAATCGCCCAAAACGGCCTCCGGAAGCTCTGAAAAGCAATAAAAACACAGCAAACACACGACAGGTAAGGTTTTTTAAACTTTATTTCGATTTTAATGTATTTTCAGCGGAAAACCGCCGATTATTTTCGATCGAATTTCAGCTCCATACAATCTCTCATATTACGCTTTGGTTACCTGTGCTGTAAGTGAAGAAAATAGCAAGCAAGAACGAGACGGATGATCCCCAACACGGACTGAACAGAGTTTTTATTGTTATAACAATTTTACCAATTTCTCGACAGTACATTGGCAAATGTGAGCATTCAAGACAGAGATAAGATCAAGCAAATTTCTTTTGGCGTTTCAGTCGAACACCCTACTAAAAACACGGGCTCAAACAGCCATGAGGCGTTTATTCGAGCAAAAATGATGTAATTTTTTTTGTGTTAGTAGAGGAAATTCGAGGGCTACTTTATTTTGGCCTGGGCGACTAAGAATTCAGGGGTACTGGCCCGAGTGGCGACTAAGCACTGAAGTTAATTTTTAGCCCTGGTGTTCAGTATTCTTGTCCAGGGTTAAAGATTAAAGCGTTATTTGTGCAAACTTCTGATTGTTCTAATGGTTACTAAAGTGTTAGATTTTACTAGGCAAATTAGATGTTCACTAGTTAAACAATAAGTTTCTTCTGTCGAAGGCACTATCGTGTGATAGGTTGCCCGAGGAAAGTTGATGTTCCACAACAAATATTAGCCCGAGAACGTAGTTTGAGGGTCTATATGAAGTTTGAACATCCAATTTCCGAGGGAGCTTATCACACATAGGGCCTAAGATAGAAGGACTCCATTGTTTTTATTGTACAACGCTAAATTGTGAGCGAAAATTGCCAAAAACGGGCACTATGCGCTGATAGGCGCCCGCTGAGGAGAGACACTATCGCATCGCGTGATCGATGTCGACCAATGGGAGCACGCCAAACTTTAGCGTTGTACTATATCATAGATAGCCAGCATGGAAATGGATTTTAACTTTAAAAAACAGGCAAGTTCTCCCGTTCTTCCTTTGTGCCTTGGAAAAATCGTTATAACAAATCTCATTATGGTTTGTTCTTCTTTGAGAAAATCAGTGTATCTTCCTCTTGGTGTTCCGAGACCATTTCATGTACAACAAAATTTGTTGAGTTTTAACCCTTTAAGCCCTGATATAAAAATGCATATTCTCCTTACTGTTCTCCATACATTCTTATGGAACTAGTAAGGAGAATTTGTCTAAATATCAAGATATCTTATCCTGATCACTTCCTTTATTCTCGTCACTTGAATGTTTGAAAAAGTAGTGATGATGTAAAGAGAAACTTCATTTTCATCATTATCAGGGCTTAAGGGGGTTAATATTGGCACAGTTTTGACGTAGCCCTTTCAAGTTTACTTCTGTCTTACTGAAGCCGGCTTAGTCTTGTTAGATGAACGCTCTTTTCTCCGGTTTCCAGGAAATTCAAGAGAGCATTAAGAACCGTGAGCCACAATTGAACCTGATCAGAAAGCAGAGCAGTGAGTTTGTTTCGCGCGGTCGTCAAATTATGGAGCCTTACAAGCGGCTGCTAGACAGGCGATGGGATGACCTGTCTTCACGGATCAGAGAGCTTGAGGCCGAGCTGGAGGACGCGAAAAAGAAGGCTGAGGAAGCCAGAGCTAAAGGAGGGCGAGTGGAAACAGAGATTATTGTTACGGTCAGTAGAACTTGCTCTTTGCTTGGTGATATGATTTTTCCCGCGCTTTTTATCGTGTAACTCACCCCATCCAATCAGAACGAATGTGCTTTTTCCCGACCAATCAGGTGTAATTCAAAACATTCATGTGACTTTTCCCGCGCTTTCTACTTTCAACTCACTAGCTTCAGCCAACAAAACGAGTATGTTTTTTTATTCGACCGTTTATGTGCAATTCAAAACAACCGTGATTTTTCCCGCGCTTGCCACCAGTTGCTTGTTTCTTCTGTGAGTTCAATGGGTTTTATCTGATTGGCTCTGTTAGTTTTTTCTTTAGTTTAAGCGCTTTTCAATCGAGTGTCGAAAGTAATTTGCGCTTGCTTTAGCATTGCATTACTACGCCGTGAATTTGGCCAAAGACGTTCGCGCGATTTTTCAACCAATCAGAGGTTTTTCAATCAGATTTTTTCAACTTAAACCAATCGCGTTTTGGTTGCACGCGATTTCCCGCGCTTGGTTTTGATTGGTTCATTGTGTTGTTTGGGTCTGTTGTGATTGGCCAGAGTACGACACTCATTTGAAGCCGCGCTAAACGACAGTCCAATGAAAATATCTCCATAAACAAGCCTTCATAATATTTTAATAACATAACGTGCTTAGATCTTTGTGCTCACATATCCTGACGCAAACATGCTAGACGTTTGGGAAAATTGGAAAGTATTGATATAAACCCTCATACAGTGAGGATCACATAAAATTTCGAATTTTCCGTCATTCTTCTTGCGATGTCATCGGGGTAATTTAAGCGCGCGCGTCAAAATGTAATTGTTGAAAGTTTTATCCTGGTTTTGATTATTATTTTTCGTGATCAGGAGCGTAAGACAGTGTCATCCAAGCCCGGGGGCTTGTTTAAAGAATATTTAACGCGAGAGGCAATAACGGAAACCGACACTGGACATCCCATAGTTGAGACTATCACCACTCACAGGACTTACACAACAAACACTGCTCCGGTGGACTCAGGTAATCTGAAATAACTCAGTTATTTTTGCCAATACGGTGTAACGCGACCCTCTCCCCCCTCCCCCCCCCCCCAAATCAACACCGCAGTGACATTAACGCTGGACATAAAAATATTCCAACTGTCAGGCACTTTAAAAACTGTGGAGTTAATCTTAAATTAACTGTTATTGAAAAAGTTAAAAAATCCTAATCAAGATATCAGAAGAGCTCGGGAAAATTATTGGATTCATAGACTCAAACCTACTATAAACAGCCTTGAGTCACATTTAGATATTTCTATAGCCTATTTCCATATTGTTACTTTCGTCTTATTTTAGCTCTTTACGACATGGCATGTCAAATATTTTTACCGTTGACGCGAATTTTAAATTTGAATGTTGTAACTAGTATAGCTCTAGTGCTCCTGATGAAGACCGTGATGGTCGAAACGTTGAGCGCTGATTAAACCAACAACGCTATCTTGGAGTTGGACTCTTGACCGTAACATCTCAGTTTATATATATATATAAAAGAACATACCCAGGCTGAGATTTTGTTAAGAACGTCTTTATCTTGTTTTCCTATTTGTAGAATAAGCTATGTGAGATTAAAATAAAGTGAAATAATCTGGTCAGAGTAATTTACAGCCTATTAGCGCACCAAATGCTAGAATTTTTGTGACGTCGCAAGTCATTTTACAATTTCAAACACGTATAAATTTTAGGAAATTGGTGGAACTTGACCTATTTGTTCTTTCTTTTGTTCAGAACTATGATTTACTGAAATACTTTACTATTAATCTTAAGAACATTGTTAAGAACGTTTCAGCCTCCAATCGCCAAAAAAATAAGAACATTCAGTTCCGGTTTAGCCTCAGCTAAAAAATTTGACGTTCTTATAAAAAAAGAGTGTATATAAACAATTATTGTGGAACTATGATTTTTTCTTTATTCCTAGGTAGGGCGCATTTTATTTTGGTGCAATATGCAAAGACCATCTGCACGATCATACGCAAGCTATTTTAGGAAATGACTCCCGGATTCAATCTATTTACTACCCTTGTGTCATTAGAATTTGTTATAGGTCAGTTGAATGATCAAGCCCTTTCGCTGACTTGTAGAAACATGTTTCTTTTCTCAGCCCGCTTTGTCGACGACGACTTCCAGAGGCGTTTGGATCAAATTCTGTTGGATGTGAAAAGCCTTGAAGATCTCATTAACGAGATTCAATCACCGAAACATTCAACCGAGAAAGAAGTGAATGAACAAATTAAGGTATGACATGAATTCTTTATTTGCCAGAGTCCTGCTTTGCTGGAGCAAATCACAAAAAGTTGCTGAGAACAAAAAAATGTATGAGGAAGATTTTGATAAAAGTACACGTTTAAAAATAGTTGTTGACGAACAACCGATTATTCTTTTTACAAGCAGATCTAATTTAGTTATCTTAACAAACGCCGTAGTTTCGTCACTGGCAACTCGTGTTTTCTAGTTTGTAAGACAATTAACGATAACTACGCCTTTATCAATTTTTGTTGCCGCAGGATTTTTTCATAGGCCATGTTTTAAAAAACGTGAACTTTTACTTCAAATGACTGTCGGCGCCCTCTTCCACACCTTAACTGAATTCGAACGGGCAGCGTCCTTAGTGCCGGAGTTGACCTCTATATGAGATTGTGACAGGCGTGCGAAAACAAGTGTCCGTTGTCCGTATTAGGTATAGGTTAATGTTAGGGAGAATGGATGGAGTTTTCCACCGGGCCCGAGAAAATTGTCCGCCGTAATAAGGTGTTCGTATTAAGAGGCCGTCCTTGAATCGAGGTTCGACTGTCCACTTTGCGGTCTAACCTCGCTGATCTATTTCAGTTTGCAGAGAT
The DNA here is from genome assembly GCA_964017195.1 of Siderastrea radians. NCBI lineage: Eukaryota > Metazoa > Cnidaria > Anthozoa > Scleractinia > Rhizangiidae > Siderastrea > Siderastrea radians. The sequence continues at coordinate 44,449,055 of OZ024888.1, forward strand.
TCAAGTCGACAATCTCCAGCCGCGCGTGGAAAACCTACTGAAAGAGAGCAAAACCCTTGCTAACAGGGAGGGGGCGCGGGGAGATCATATCCACCAGTCCATGCTTGACCTGTCGAGTCGCTGGCTGAAGGCTTGTGATGAGTTAGAGAAGCAGAAGAAGGCAGTTCGTATCGTGCCTAACTGGTATCAATTCAGAAGCAACTTGTACGATATCGACGCCTGGCTGAAAAAGATGGAGCAGGACAAAGAGGCAGCCGTACAGGTGAGGACTGGGCCTAGTTTTGTGCCCAGGCTATGCTGTATTTGATTTGTGCGTGGCTTCAAAAACCTGTGAAAACAAAGTACTGAGCGATGGCAGTAGGGTGGGCTTGTTCTATGCAAATTCAAGCCAGAAAGCAGCTGTATCCGGTTTGGGGACATACTGGATCACCTGACAGTGACCACTCCCAAAGGGCCATTATGGCAGTAGGGTAGGCTTGTTATATGCAAATTCAAGCCAGAAAGGGGCTATATCCCGTTTGGGGACATTATGGATCACCTGACAGTGACCACTCCCAAAGGGCCATAATGGCAGTAGGGTGGCTTGTAAAATGCAAATTCAAGCGAGAAGGGGGCCCTGCATCCGGTTTGGGGACATTCTGGATCACCTGACAGTGACCACTCCCAGAGGACCATCATGGATTGCTTGAAGACAGACAGAATTACACGAATTATTAAAGAGTTTAAGCCATGTTGTTTGACCTTTTCTCTTAACCTGCGAACAAGCCAAATTTTATAAGCGCTCTCATATTCTCTTCCGCGGGTTGCTCGCTAAAATTGGACGCTATTTTTCGTTTCGCGTTTCCGGCGGGAGTGGTTTACCAAGCGAAACTAAAATAGAACCTGGTCGCAGTTTACTTTTTTTCTCAAATGATTTGAGCTCAAAATGCAGAAAACGCGTGATGCAACGACTACTTAGTTGAGATAGTAGCGCCAGTTATTTTGACCAACAAAAGAGCTTAACAAAGCAAAATTAAACAAAGCGCGAGTTAGTCTCGTCACTCAGTTGGAAACCACTCCATGAGACGCCAAACGTGCTCTTTGTACAACGGTGCATGTACAAGAGGTGGTCGTTTTAAATTTGTTGTTATAGTTGGTATTGTTTTCTTCTAACTCCAGGAACTGAAACCTGAAGAAATCGAAGAGCAGCAGGCAAAATACGAAATGGTGTTCAAGAACATCGAAGCACTCGACAGACAAGGAGTACAAATACTGTCTCCTCGAGAGATTGAACTCCTGAGAAAGCGCTTCAGGGATGTTCACACTAAGTTTACACAGTATCAAAAGCCCACAGGAGATAGTAAGTGTTGTGTGAGAAGAACTGCAAAATGATCAACACCGCAGTAATGTACTTTTCAGTATCATTTTGGGTCATATTCTAGGTTGTAACCTTCATTTGAGTACCCTCCAAGCTGAGGTTACTTGGTCGCCCTATGTTCCGGCAGGCGAATAAGTAACCTCCGCGTGATTTCTGACAACATTCACGGCATGCATCAGCTTCAAACCGGCTGAGAGCTGGTTAGAAACCAGTATTTTTAATTAATTCGTCCAAAATCCCGGACGACGACAGATCCAGGGGCGGGGGAGAACACTTGACTACGCCTGGGACTTTTTTTGTGGTCGGATGATCCACCGAAAATTGACGTCACATCCGGTCCAAAAACAGCCTTTTTCTTCCGCGGGCGCGAAAATCAAAATTGACGGCGACAGTTTCGTTCAGTTGGTGAGTAAAATGGCCATATTTTTTCATCGGCGATAAATTTTCCTGTTACATTTTCGTGACAATGAAATGAAATATGTACTCTTTCCTTCCATTTGATTAGTGAAGAGATTATTCTAAATATAGGTTTATAAACTGCGTTGTTTTCGAGCGTTCTTTTGTAAGGAAAATGGCGGCTTTGTCTCCCTCGAATTTCACAGGATTCGGAAAATCAGTTAAAATGATGACTTCAAGGTGAGTAATTCTTTAGTTAAATAGCCTATGTTGTAGAATAAGACTCCTTTTAACAAAACATCGCAAAGACGGCGTTTCTAACAAGTGGGAACCCCATTAACACTCTTTGTTTTTTAGAGAGACTGTTCACAACACAGAATCTGAAACAATACTCCTTGTGGTGCTTTGTCGCTGTTGACCGCCAAGACTTCCCTTTATCTGTTTTCTTTTCTTTTTTTCTATATTATTAAATTCTCAATATATAATTGATCTACATCACAAGTGACCACATCGTAAGACAAACAATAACGCTTTATTGTTATTGTCCTATTGAGTATTTTTATACATTTTGATTACTTAATTGTGCACACTACTAGTAACAGCTTAGTAATTTCATAATTAAACTGCTACATAAAAGCTGTCTTTAATTAAAGCCAGATGCTGACTGAAGTCAATATGTCAGCTTATTCATCGCACAGTCCTTATTTGTAATCATCCACTGATACTGTGGTTGTCGACAGAAGACTTACAAATCAAGGAATCAACCAGTAACCTTATACAACAAGGTCAAGTTCAAGCAACCCATCCTGATCATAAGGGTCGTGAATATTTTTTACCAACAGATTTGCCTGACAGATAATCAAGACTAACAATTAAGTGTAGCCCCAACCTACTGTATACATAACTGTACTGGGAATTACAAACTGGTTTCTGTATGGTAATGTCATTTATGGTCACCTACACATAATGGATGATGAGCAATATCTTTCCCTACACTTTGGATACTGGTTACATGAATGATGTGTAGTTCCAGAAGATATCTTTACTCCCTCCACAGAAGGTTTTTCTGTTTTGCCCCCCCCCCCCCCCCCCAAGAGATTTCAGCTTAGCTTCATACTTTGCTTCTAAAATTTTGCCTTTTGAGAGCCCCTTTCCCCTAGGAATTTCCAATGACCTTCCATGTGGTGGGTATGGATTTTTTTTCTGGAACTACACAATAACTATGACACAACACCAGATGAGTACTGTTGCTGGTTAACAAATGTTTGAGACTACACATCTGTTGAGTAGAACACAGGAAAAAAGACTGACAAATTTTCAACATCATCATGCATCCGTGGTTATTATTATGGATGACTGTTGACAGTATCTCATCATACCGTACAAGTTGTTATGGTAGCACAACACTGTTTCTGTTGCTGAGTAACAAATTTTATGGACAGCAACTGATATACAGGTATTCATGTGCTACATGTCACTACTACTATAATGATGGCTAACAATGTTAACAAAGATGAAATTATAAATATATGAAACTCATATATTTGAACTGCGGATTGAAGAAATAAGTGTAAAGAAGATCCTCGCAGTTATTAACGCAACTTATACAGTTGCGAAAAGAAAGCCTGAAAAAATCAGGCTTGCCGGGATTCGAACCCTGACCTCTGCACCGGTATCGCAGAGGTCAGGGTTCAAATCCCGGCAAGCCAGATTTTTTCAGGCTTTCTTTTCGCAACTGTATAAGTTGCGTTAATAACTGCGAGGATCTTCTTTACACTTATTACTTAATGTTAACAAACACAGTTCAAGAGAATTACATAGATCTGGGCTCAGAAACCAACATCTCTTCCTCTGTTGTATGCTGCAGGTCATGTTTCCTTACATGACAGACCCAGCCACTTTACTGAAAGGAAAGCAATAAATCTTTGTGTCCAGCATGCTGATCAAAGGGAAAAATCCTGTCTGCAACCAAAGTACTCATCTCAGCGACAAACCTTTGCAGGCTCAGGAATCTCACAAGAATAGTCCCAAACTATGTGTTGAAAGCAACTTTAGGAGTCTTCACAGCCTTCTAGATCAAAAATGAAACAGTTAAAAAACAAATATTGCTCATTTTCTATTCATTACAAGAACTGCTAGATATCATATTATATCTACATTATTAATCATTTAGCAAATACATGTAAATGTATGTGATAGTACATGATAATGTACATGATATTAACATAGTTACATACTTGGGCTTACTCAACTTTGTTTTTGTTATATGTTTTTATTCATGAATCTGAACATGCAACTATGTAACTGTATGCAAATAAGCTAAAGATTTGATACTAATTACATGAATGCTATAGATTTTATTAACCCCTTTACTCCGGGAGTCAATTATGGAGACATGTGATGTAGTGCTAACTTTTGAGTCTGTGGATGAAATCCTATGGTATGACCATTCAAATGAAATCTCTTTGGCAGTACTTTCACAGGGTACTGTTTGTTTGGGGGGATTTGAAAAAAAAAAAGAAATTTAGCATATTCTTGAATTTTAAATTTTGGCCACTACTAGGGGTGAAAGGGTTAAGTAAATGTCGGTGATAGTACATGACAAATATCTACCTGACATTAAAATAGTTACATACTTGGGCTTTTGGCTACTCAATTTTATTTTTGTTATACATTTGTATTCACAAATCTGAACGTGTATGTACCTATACGTAAGATTAATAAGCTAAAGATTTAATACTAATTACATGAATGCAATAGATTTACCTAAAGTTAAGGGTTGGTATGTTTTCTACATGAAGAGACTTGGTAGAAGTCACTGTGTTGTAACAAAATCAAATAACTACAGCAGGCAAAGTGCAGACAATGTGTAGCCTCAGGTGTAAAAATTCATTAAAAATAATCATTTTTTTTTAAAGAGCAAAAATGGATAGGTCTTAAAATTGGGACTACCAATAGTTGAAAGACAATATTTATCTCCTAGTGTAACAAGACCTTTAGGACAGAATGTCACATGACAAAGTTGACACCAAAGAATATGAAATTCATGACAGCTAGGGTGCACATAGAATGCTTTATACTTGAATGAGCAGCTACAATTGTCCATGTAGATCACATGTGGATGACAAATACCACTGTCTATCCTTGCAGTTGAAAGTACATGTACAAACGTAGTAACCAATGCCAATAAAGACATTGTACAGTACCATTCAAAAGTAAGCTGACAGTTTGTTGTGAGTCTCAATTCTTGACTAGCTACTCATTACTCAATTCCTGCATGAATTAAGTACCGAAAATTAGAATCGAGACTAACACAACACTATTCCAATTCGCACAAATCCAAAATCGAGTTTGAGTTAATTATGTATAGAGCTGAAACGTTTTGAAATGTGGGGAAAGATAATCTTTTTTGGTTTTGGTTTTGTTTGTTTTGATGTTTTATTGAGACACGAGGCAAATACCCGAAACTGAACAAAGGCTGTTCCGGTTGGGTGATTTGTGCAGGAATCAAGTATTGTGAATCAAAAATCAATTATCGAGTCTCGATTCTCAATACTTGATTCATGCGAGGATCAAGTATTGAGTGTCAACTTACTTTTGAATGGTGCTGTATAATTTGTAGAAAAGTGACCAACATGTTGATGCCTTTGTATTTAACTACAAAAACATCAACATCACAAGCAATGTAACACTGGAATTAATTAAAAATTCCAAACAAGTCTGATCAATAAAGGACTATTTCTTTTTCTTGTAGTAATATAAAGGGAATACATGTATATTAAAAGGGCAAGGTAGCTAGATAATCCTGCAATTCTACTTTATGTTATTACAACGCTGGTTTGTTCGTCTCACCATCCCTACTTCCCCTTCCCCCCCCCCTCCCCCCAACCTAGGAATCGCTCAATCAGATAAAATTCATTCATTAATTATGCAGTTCTCTTTATTCAGAATGCTTTTAAAACAACGAAACACAAAAAATACATTCCCATAGAAAAACAAATTGTGTCTACCCATCATCGTAAAACGGAAACTTTGAAAACACAAGACTACTAACCTTGAGTCTGCTTGAGTACACAGATGTCTGCCACATCAGGAGTGCTTCTAAACATGTCCGCGGTTGGTTTCGATACTGCTTCCAGCACTTTTCTGCGAGTGTTAATTACCTTCCCAGTGTTAACACAACATACTGTGACTACCGACGTTTTCTTCATTGTATTATACTCGGGATAGACTATTTTAATTGACGATTCCTTTGAATCAAGGGTCACGAGAGGCAAAAGTTTGAGCAGCTCCGTTAGAGGCGATATCAGGTATCACTGTGCAGAGTAGTTTCGATAGAGTAGGACTTCCAGCACTTTACGTCGAGTGTTAATTACCTTCCCGATGTTAACAATCCAAACTGTTACTGCTGGCGTTTTCTTCATTATATTTCACGCATCATAGGCTATTTAAATTGACAATTACACTGAATCAGGAGTCACGAGAAGCAAAAGTTTGATCCGCACATGTATTGAAAATTGCGACACACTCGCCATGACATTGCACGAAGCTGCCTGGAAAATGCCATCAAAACTGTACTAAACATTTCTGTTTTGCCAATATATCGGCTAAAATAGATAATCCAGTAACTTTGTAACATCTCTGGTGTTCAAGATAAGCAATTGCGTGTCAGTGGTGGTCACAAGAAAGAAGAAACCATAAACTCCCGAGCGTCCATCTTGCAACTCACTGAGCGAGCTGCTCGCCGATTTTTTGAAACCGGATGTGACGTCAATTTTCGGTGGATCATCAGGTCACGAAAATTGGCGAAGTTTGCTTCCCCCCCCCTGGACAGATCAAATAATCGGACGCTTTTGCGCAGAGGTTACTTATTCGCCCGCCGGGACATAGGGCTACCAAGAAACCTCTGCTTGCAGGGTGTCATTTGAGTGATCACAATAAAGAATTTCATCCACATATTAGAATTTAGAACCACTTTGTACAGCACTATAAACAATGCCATGTAGGAGAGTAATGCTCAGTAGCTTTCATTTTAATTATCACAGTTAAGAATTTATCCACAGACTCAAAACTTGGAACCTTCTTGTGCGGCATTGTAAGGTAAGAAACGTATAGTTGATAATCTCTCTAAGTGACCACCTTCGTAGGCGACCATTTCCCTCAAAAGACGACTTAGATTAAAACCTACTTGAATCAGTTCGCAGACAAACTCGCACCGTTTTAAGAATATCTGCATCGTAGTAAAGGCCATCTCCCATACGTGACCTCCTTTCCTGAACGTGCATATTCTCCACACTGTTCTCTATACATTTCCTATGTCATTAGTTGAGAGAATTTGATTAAACATCAAGATGTTTCATCTCTGGTGATCACTTCCTTTATTCTCATGACCTGTATGTTTGATCAAGCAGTGATATTGTAAGGTGAAAGTAGATGTATGCCATTATTTGTGTGTCTGTTTTATTTGCAGCTACATCTTACCGCGTCACAGTTCACACGGGAGACGTAAAGGACGCCGGAACACAGTCTAACGTGTCCATAATGCTGTTCGGCGAGAAAGGAAACTCGCCTAAAATACGACTCGACAAATCGGAGACTTACAACACGAAGTTTTGCCGCGATCAACTCGATATATTCACTGTTTACAACATTCCACATTTGGGTGATTTACACAAAGTTCAAGTTTGGCACGATAGAACTGGGCCTAAGCCAGACTGGTTTGTAAAGGGATTCTATGTGGAGGACAAGTCTACTAGAAAGGTTTACTTTTTCAATTGTAACGCGTGGATTGGACGAGATGCGGACACACAGGACGTCAAGTGTGAGGGGTATACCCTGCCTGAAGGTACGCCTAACGAAAAGTTTGCGAAGTACTTTGAAACGGCGCCTTATGATTACCTCTTTAACCTTTAAGCCCTTGTATTAACATAGATGTTCTCCTCAGTGTTCACCTTATATTTCTTGTGGTTCTTGTTGGGAGAATTTAATGAAACATCAAGATATTTTATCTTCAGTGATCATTTTCTTTTGTTGTCATTTTCTTGATTCTCGTGTTTGATCAAGTAGTGACACTGTGAGGAGAAATAGGATGCTTATCTCTACTGGAGCCTCATTAAATAAGTACACTTACACTGGTCTCTGACTCAAAGGCCCTTAAAATTTAAAAATCGCATTTACACGCGGGTGACTTAACGTGAAGGCAGAGGCCTCGGTTACTGAACCACCGTTCTGCAATTAGTCTAAGTACCAGAGATGGTTTTCGCGACAATCGTAACCCTTTCACTCCCAAGAGTGCTTAAAATCAAAATTCAAGACGAATCCCAAATTACATTTTGTAAAATACTTAAATATAAATAGTACCATGTGAAAGTACCATAGCATTTCGTCCAAAAGTTAGACTCAAAAGTTAGAATCACCTTAATGTCTCCATAACTGACTCTGGCAGTGAAAGGGTTAAAAAGACCAACTTTTGTCCTGGCAATTGCAATCAGTTATTCTTCATCTGAAGTCGATTTGTGATTCCAAATTTGCTTTACCAGTTCACGCTGAACATTGTGAAGATGACAAACTTAGACTGTGTTTTCTTATGGATTAGTTTATAACGACATTGTCTTTGTCATGGTAAACACTTCAAACTCTCCATTACATTGCCGCGTTGTTGGCGAGCCGTGTCCAGCCAAAACGTTTAACTGTGAGGAAATTATTTCAGCTGTTAAGTAACAGAAATCAGCAGGGTTATCGGTAACATCTTGTCAGGTAATCTAATTTTTTTTTTAATGATTATAGTTTTTGGTGCTTAACATTTACCAACTTACGAGTTTTCTTCAAATTCCTCTCTCGTGGCCATATTTCTCTTCGACATTTAACCTATGCAGTACTGTTTGTTCAAGCGTCTTTCGTCCTTTTATTTCACTGTGACCTGTTTCAGCTCTCGACCCTAAAGTGTTGAATATAAAGAAAGTTAGTTCTTGTGTTATTGTAGTTCTTCATAGCGAGTTCATCCACGTGTAAATGCGTTTCACTCTTTTGCCGTCCTCTGTACTCGCCAACTGTAGGCTCGGTAGCTTCTTTTTCACAAACAATTTTCATTTCTACTTTTTTCTGTTCTTTCCTTTATAACGCGGTTTTTAATTCTCTTCAACAGAAGGCGAAGATGTCATGACCAAGTCGTCTCTAGTGCGAGTCCGCTGGCAAGTGACTCTGGTGGAACACGACCCTGCACAAAGTCCCGGATGGAAGCTTGTTGATGATATCAGGAAGCTGTCAGATGAAGTTCATGAGGTGGAGCTGCTGCTTGAATCTCCTGAACTGCAGAAGGCAGACTTTGAAGACTTCTCCAAACAGGAAGACAAGTTGAAGGTGAGCTGTGAGATATCCGAATATCTGACCTTTAAGGGGGCAATGTGGGTAGATGCCTTTTTCCCATCGTTTTATCTCCATGAGATTTCATTCAATCCAAAAATGCTATCATAGGATAATAGTGCGAGCTCCCTTATAGTCGAAATACTGAGCGTGTTCCGGGAATGACTTTCATTAACCGGGAACGGATTGTATTATTGGAATCAAAATTCCACTTTCAAATTGAATGTTGTCTTGTTCCAACGGTAGCGTTGTTCTAAGTAAGGAGTGCTCACTGGTTTGTTATTGACATCTGGCGAATGTTCACGTGCAAGTAGCAGACTGTTGGCGGCCAGACGTATCTGACCTGATTTGTGTTCGGTCAACAAAATATTAATCGCAAGAACTTCTACACGTGAAGAAGCAGTCTGCTGTTATAAAACTGTGAAGAATAATTTCTTAAAAACAAGTGTGCTGTAAATGCACAAGAAATGTTCCTGAAAATTAAGAAAACCTGCCTGCAATGTCAAACCGACGTAAACCAACAGCCGCTAACGGTTTCGTATTTCGCGTGTGAACTTTTGGCTTACGTAAGTAACAATCCAGTCAACATTCGTTACTTCGCATGAGTCTACAGTTGGAAGATTTCAATCTTCTATTTAAAAATGGAATTTTGATTCCAATAATACAGTCCGTTCCCGATTAATGAAAATCATTGCTAAATATTAAGCGGAATGCGCTGAGTATTTTGACTGTAAATCTGAGGGACTTTTTTTCCTGATTTTTATAGTGAACGTAAAGAAAAAGAAGGGGGATGGGTATCGATGAGTTTTAAGAAAATTAAAAATTGTTAAAATTAAAATTTAAAGTTAATAATTAAAGTGCACCTAACCCCAAAATATTTTTTTCGCTAAAATAACTCTTTGCACCTGTTCAAAAAGCATTGCTCCTTTTTTTATGAAATCCCCCTCAGTCTTGACTTTTTATAGGCTGTAAAAGTTACGAAATCTAGCTATCATCTGTTACACGACCGAGCTAGTGAGGGGCGTGGGTCTGTTCCTGATTGACTCGGTCGTGCGACAAATGATGCTTAGTTTTTCGTAAGTTTTTAAGCCGGTAAAAAAGTCAAAAACTGCAAATAATGGCGAAATGTTTTTAAAGTGGGTGCAAAGTTTTATATTAGCGTAAAAAATATTTTGGGGTTAGGTGCACTTTAATAGCTGGCCACCAAAACAGTTCACAAACAACCCCAAGTGCACTTGAGTGGGGATGGCCTGTCTGGGAGTGTGTACAAAAAATTTAATCCCTCTTTTATTTCTTTCTTAAATCGTATCCAATTTCCTAAAAATTTACCTATATTGCCCCCTTAACCAACATAACATTTTCTGAGCTATTTCTTTGGCTGCCTCAGTTATTACAAGACATTTGAGCGTGTATTTCAATACAAACCCTGCTCGTATAGACGAGAGTCCTTCAAAATAGGGCTTAATTCCAGAGGGGGGTTGGGTAAGTGAACTCATCAAATGACAAATAGAACATACCGACAACAAGCTTGTTACGAAGTTGATGTTGGATCAGAGAAGGAGGAATGCAACTTTCTGCCAAACACTTTTTGTATGAAACCAAGAAATTCATGTCAAGAGTAGAAAAGAATCTGTCTGCGAACAGTGACTGCAAAATGGTTCTATTTACCGTTCAACTTTCAACTTCAACTTTCAACTTTATATGAAATTCTTGCTTACAGTAGTTTCTTTCTTGAATAACTTCGAGAAATTAAAGAGCCGTATCATATAAGGCTTTTGTTTGGCTTATTTTGTTCGTCGAGTACTTTCAGGAAATTGACGGTAGACTCGAGAAAGTTGCGTGACAAGGCAAATTGAAGAACGTTGTGTTATTGCGATTATCCCTCAATTGATACATATTGACTTTACTTTCTCAGCTGATTGGAGAGAAAATTGAGAATCTTGAGCCACGTGCGACAGAAGTGCTTTCACGCAGTGAAACGGTGCAGTCAGCGTGTAGTGAAAAAGAGTATGAGGCTGTGAAGAGAGCCTCCAGCAAGTTCAGGCTTCAGTGGAATAACCTCAACCAGGTAAATAATTATTGATAACACTAGTTCATCCACAGGCTTGAATGTTTGAACCACCTGGTACAGCATAATAGATAGAATCGCGGTAAAGGACTGCTCAGTAGCTGTCATTTGAATGCATGGTCACACTTCACGATGACATTCAAAAGCGATAATCACCTTGTACAGCACAATAAACAGTACCACGGGAAAGTACTACTCAATAGCTTTCCTTTGAATGGTTACATTTTAGGATTTCATCCACAGACTTAAAAGTTAGAATCACCTTGTACAGCATAATAAACAGTACCACGGGAAAGTACTGTTCAATAGCTTTCATTTGAATGGTTACATTTTAGGATTTCATCCACAGACTCAAAATTAAGAGCTACTGTGGACAGCACAATAAACAGTACCGTGGGAATGTACTGCTCAATGTCAATGGTCACACTTTGGAATTCCATTCACAGACTCAAAAGTCAGAACCACCTTATGAAGCATAATAAACCGTACATTACGAAGAGTCTCTTCCTCTGCTCAGACGAGCAAAAAGAACGTGTAAACGCGCGTGAAGGTAGTTTACTGCGTAGAAACATCACGCGGCAGCCTACTCTCGCGCGTGGTCGCACGTTCTTTACGCGGGACGGTTCCTGGGCAAAAGGAGAGGCTGTTCGTTGTCTCGTCTACTGCGTCCCCTTAACCAATTCAGTCAAAACTCTATTGCAGTCATTCTTGACTAGTTTTTTTCCTGCCCCTTCTCGCTCAGGACTACAAGGCACGCTTGCTTCGGTGGGAGAAGGCAGTAGCTGTTTGGAGACAGTTCCATTGCGATCTGAAGGACGTGACGTCATGGATGACGCATGCGGAGAAGGTTCTAGAAGATACATCCGGGGAAATTGAATTTAATGCCGCGAAAAAGGAACAAAAGGTTAGAAGACGTGAATTGTTATAAACAAAGACATAACACTCAAAGATATACATACATGCCAATGCAAGGTGTACATAATAAACTTATCGCGAGTGTGAGTTTTATGCTTAACTCATTTTCGCGGTAATTCCATAGCATTGCAAGTTGATTGCGATTTTGAAGTGCTGTCCAACAGCAGGAGCGGAGTGCATGCAATGCGAGTATAAACAGATTTTTTGCGAACCTCGTTTGCGATCTGTGCCATCATTTAAAAATTGCAATCAAATCTCTGTAGAAGAGCACCAAAAATCACAGTTTATAAAGACGATTCGAAGTCGTAGTCAAAAGTGTCCCCCAAAATCGCGGCTGAAATCGCATTTAGTTAATTTTTTCCTTTATCTGTTCCTTTTCAGGGACTGGAAGATGGCATCGCTCGTTACCAGAGCACAGTGAATGCTATGAACACAGCCGGACAAGAGATCATCAGCAAATCAACAACTGTAGAGGCTGATATGCTGCGTGATAAACTGGCGACACAGAACAGGCGCTGGGAATCCATCTGTAATCACGTGACGGACCGAAGAGACAGGTAAGCATTTGATTGACAATCTTAACAACCTCAGTCTTGTTCCCAGGACCTTTCTTCTCTCGCTCCAAGGGGCGTAAAGGAGACGGAGGGGCCTTGGGATCAAAGTTGATACAGCTGAGCGTCGCAGTCAATAAGGGAAACAACAATGTGCTTCAACCTTGTAGTCCTTCGAAGTTATTGTTGTTGTTTTGGTTTGTTTGTTTAGTTTTTTGCCTCCTTCCTACAATCATTTTGTTTTCTCTCTGTGGCTTGATGATGAAATTCGTATTGTCTGCGCTTTTTTCATCAGTTCTTTGCGGATTTTTCTTCTTTATTCCGCGATTCTATTTCAAGGAGAAGAATGACCATTGCTTATGGAAGAGCGCGCTAAGAAGTTAGTCGGTATATCCAAAAATGGTTGCCGGAAAAACTTACCATCCTGGGAAGAATAGGCGGGAAAAGGATAATTGTGTTATTTTTTTCACCCGGCGAAGGTTTAAAGAGGAAGCCATGCAGATTGAGGAGTTCTTGGAGGAAAGTGCAGACTTGCTGCAGTGGCTGGATGAGGCCGACACCATACTGCAGACTAAAGACCCATCACCCGCTGACGAGGACGCTTTGGAGGATCTTGTTGACAAGATCAAGGTATGGGATGGCATGGGGGAGCAAGTCCTCAGAATGGTGCATCATAAGGTGTGCAGGGGTGGCGCAGTGGTGAGATCACTCGCCCCCCACCAATGTGGCCCGGGTTCGATTCCCGGACTCGGCGTCAGATGTGGGTTGAGTTTGTTGTTGGTTCTCGTCCTTGCTCCGAGGGATTTTTTTCCGGGTACTCCGGTTTTCCCCTTTCCTCAGAAATCAACATTTCTGAATTCCACAGAGAGAGTTCGATCTGGACACAGAGGACGAAGAGCCATCTTGTGGATGTGCCACTGCTGATTCCCATTTTTTAAAATTTTATTTTATCTATTACATCATAAATATGAGACAAAAGAACAAGGAGAAGGGGAAAAACTCGGGAAACTGAGTACCGCTCAATTCAAGAACGTTCATTTTGAATGGCCACACTTTAAAGATGTCGTCCATAGACTCTAAAGTTAGAACCTGCATCAGAGTATACAGCCAAAAAGAACCAAACTTTGGTACCGTAGGAAGTACTGTTCAGTAGCTTTCATTTGAATGGTCGCACGTCAGGATTTCATCAACAGACTTAAAAGTTGGAATCACTTTGTACGCCATAGTAAACAATACCACAGGAAGTACTGCTCCGTAGCTTTCATTTGAATGGATTTCTTTCACAGATTCAGGAGCAATATAAGAGATGTCTGCACACAGCCTATCAAAAACAGTACTAGTAATAGTTCTCAATCAGCTTTCATTTGAAGAGTACACTTTAGGATTCAATCCACTAACTCAAAAGTTAAAAACACCCTTCATTTAACAAATAGATTTCATTTGGTCGTGCGTGTATACTCTGATAACCCACCGATGACGTCAAAACGTGATGCGAATAAGATATTAATGATGTTCTTACTACGATTTGACGTCTTCTGTTCCCAAAGAAATCCCCTCTCGGCACTGATTTTTTATTTGTTTATTGTTTGTTTGTTTGTTGAACGGTCGACTTGTTTATTTATTTCTTAATGATTTGCTTTCTATTGCAGGATGTTCAAAAAGAACAAAACAACAGGGAAGAGTCCAAGAACAGCATCCAACAGACAGCAGAGCGACTTCTCTCCAAACCCAACATCTCGAAACCCAACTCTGAAACCATCCAAACCCGACTCGATATCTTGCTCACTCGCTGGGACATTTTGCGAGCGGACGTCGCGACGCGCACGCGAGGCGTAGAGTCGAAGCTAAGACGTGTGTCGGAATTCCTGGGAGATCTAGAGGAGCTAAGCTCGTGGGCCGCCACAACGAGAGAATTGCTGGAGAAGCAAGAAGGTGGAATATACAACCAAGAAGTCGTTGATCCTAAGGTTTGTTTGTTGTGTTGTTTTAAGACCCAACGAGAACCAGATGGCAATACAACACCACCTGACAACTTCTCCGAATTCGCGAATCTTTGTGCTAATTTTTTATTTCGGAAACTGCACTAGGACGTAACGAATATTTGTGGAAACGGCGACACTTGGCACTGGTACTTTGTGCCTTTGTCTATTTTGTTTTTGATTTAGTGAATATTTTTAATCGATGGTCAGCGCTTTATTTCTAGAGGACGGCAATGCATAAACGAAGCGAATGAATGATTTACCAGTGACCGGATGCGCAAAGGATTCTGGGATCGCTAAGGGGTAAACATTGCAAGTCGCTAGAAAGAAATGTATGGCGTAAAGTTGTTTCTTGGTCAAAAGCAGTGAATTTGAACAAAGAATAACGCTTTATGGCTGTGATTTTGTGAGAAGTGGAGTTGACTAGTGTTGGTACGTGGAAATTGTGAGTTCTGTGTGTTTAGTTTGATAAAATCTATCGATAAACACTCTTTCTTGCGTAAGGTCTACATCACGCCATGGTCTCGAAATAGTACACTTTTAGGTATAAATTTGAGGGTATTGATTCGTTAAAGCCTTTTCAGTTGTAATTGCGTATGTCTAGATTGTCTTCTTTTTAGTTACGTTTGTTATAACATTATTATGGCTGCTGGATTTTATTCCCACAAAGTAGAGAAATTGTTGTGCGAGGGGATGGAAATTGTTTCTACCGAGCTATTGCTCTGTGGAGGGATGAAATCAGTGATCGGAAACACGGGGAAATCAGAAGGTTGTGTAGCAGTTTTATTGAGCAACACCCAAAGGTTTTTCAGCCATTACTTTTCTCTTCGAGTTCAGTGGAGGAGCATGTGCGATATTAAGAGTTTCTATATCCTTGTACAAAATGTTTCGAGCGGACCTTAGCACTCATTGTAACCTTGAATTTCTCACGATTTATAGCTCTAGCCCATGACAAAACATCTTGCTTGCTTGTTCTTTGGCGAGTAGAATCTCAATATACCAACGTGAGGAAGAATTTTTTGTTTTTCTGGGTACCTTCGATCGTTGTCACACCCCCACACAGCACAATGATCGCCGCCGGGCATATTTCTTATTTATACTCGTTGTACAGACGACTCAACAATATTAGCACACGTAATTACAACTGAGAAGGCATTATTGAGTCAATACCCTCATTTATACTTGAATGTGTACTATTTCGAGACCATGGCATGATGTAGTAGATTTCACAATCAACCTTACTCAAGAAAGAGTGTTTTTCGATAGATTTTATCGCACTGAACTCACAGAAACTTCTAATTTCCACGTACCAACACTAGTCAACTCCACTTCTCACAAAATCACAGCGAAAAAGCGTTATTCTTTGTCCAGATTCACTGCTTTCGACGAAGAAACAACTTTGCGCCATACATTTCTTTCTAGTGACTTGCAATGTTTGCCCCCTAGCGATCCCAGAATCCTTTGCGCATAACATGGGCATCCGGTTACTGGTAAATCATTCATTACTGAGGTGATTCTAACGTAGAATTCAAGACTTTTCCGCCAACAGGGAAACATGTAACGCATTAGTTAGATGGAGACTAGAGATAGCTCACATCAATTAAGTTGTTTTTAATGGAAATAGCCTACACTGTTTTCTTCAAATAACATGAAGAGTTTTGTGTTAAAACTGATCGTGAAACCCTTAAGTTTTTTCCTTAAAATGTAATGTCTAAGGTTTCTGAATAACTTTTTTATGTGACCAAGAGATGACTGTTTCACAGACTTCAAAACTTCATGTTATGTAGTTTAAGCTGATGATTCCGAAAATTGCATTTTGCTATGACTTGCTTATCTTCCGGACCTTAATTTCTCGCGATGCATTAACGATCCGTGAAATTCGCAACATAATTTAATCTCTCGCGATAATAAAAGTGTAAACATCGTGATTAATTCAAAATTCTGCTTTACTGTTATCACAGACGGTCCAAGAATCGCTGAAGTCTCGTCAACCGAAGCTAGACTCCATCAACGAGAGCATGGCACGTCACAGACGGGAAAGCAAACTTGATGGCAACCAAGTCCCCAAGCTTCTCGAAGTCAAGGTTAAGGGTTTGAACGACGACTGGAGTCACATTGCATCGCTCACTGCTGATATGTTTGCCGCCCGCGTTAGGTCGCCTCGTAAAATAGTGGAAGAACCTGTTGTAGAAGTCAAACAACGGTCTGTTAACGCGGAGGTGCCACTGATAATAGAGGAGGACTGGTCAGAGGGTACGGTTTTGTCCTTGTTTGTGGCGGTTTTCTTTCTTTCTGCTTTTTAATAGTGACGAATGTTTTAACCCTTTAATTTCCGAGAGCACCCAAAATTAAAATTGAAAAAATCTCTAACTTTTTTGTTTGTGGAATGGTGATAAACGCTTGAAAGTGCTGTTCAAGAGCTTTCATTTGAAAAGTCAGACTTAAGGATTGTCTTCACGGACTCGTAAGTTGAAGCCATCTTGTACAACATAATAAACAGTACTGCTCGAAAATACTATTACCCTTTCACTCCCAGAGTTAGTTATGCAGACAATTAAGGTGGTTCTAACTGTCCAGTCTGTGGATGAAATCCTATGGTGTGACATTCAAATGAAACCGCTTCAGTAGTACTTTCACATAGTACTATTTGCGTTGAAGTATTCAGTTTACAAAATTATATTTTGGAATTAGTCTTGAATTTTGATTTTAAGCACTCTTGGGAGTAAAAGGGTTAAATAGCTGTCATTTCAATGGTCACACATAAGGATTTCATCCATAGAGTCAACAGTCAGAACCTCCTTCTAGAGTACACTAACAACAACACAGTAGCCTACTGCTAAGTAGCTTTCTCTTCCTAGCATTTCATCCACATTTTATTACCCCAGCCAAGGTTTGTCGCCGGAATAAAATGGATCAGTTCTAATGCACTAGTGCGATTTTATATTATTTTAGCTACGAGGTTTTGATAGTATCGTTCATGAATAATCGTTACCCATCTGTGTTAACGCTGTTCAGATGCGTGTAGCGACTCCCCTTGCAGAAAACATTTTTAAGTCGTGTTCGGGCTTACGTTAAGTCTCTGCCAAGTTGAATCTTTATGGGCGACCATATCGACTATCTAAACGAATCCCGAATTTACTAGCAACCATCTTCCATTTCCATCTAAAATTCTCGTCGCATAATTGGTCGCTTCGAAGATATTCTAAATACAGTGTTCTTTCATAAAGATGGTTGCTTTCGAGAGATCTAATTGTTAAAAGCATTGTTAAAAGTATTATTTTGATTGAATTATTGCCTTGCTTTGTTGTCGTTTAAAGAGCGTGCGTCTCCATGGCCGAAGTTCGACAAAGCGGTGTCTGAACTACACGATTGGCTTAACACACTCTCAGACATGATGAAGACGGAGAAGATTGTCCTGGGAGACTCTGAGGACATGGAGGGACTATTGGAGAAGCAAAAGGTATTAAATTGACGTACAGGATAAATTTCTTTTCCAAGAAACACATCATTTGTGGACATGTAAGACAGTATTTGTGCTTGACCATGGCCCTTAAATTGAAATATAATTGTAATAGTGTACTAACCGGGTCTTTCATTTTAGTCAATAGATGAGCAGTTAAAAACCAAGCAACATTTATTGGACGAGATTGCGGAGATGGGACACACACTGGCTGAAGACGCACAGACCGAGGAAGACAAGTTCCTTATTGATAGTAAGGTAGGTCACGGAAACAAATCGCGGTAAAGCTTGAGGCATTCGCCTGCCTGTGGTCTAATGGGAGGGGGAAATTGGCCTCGTTAGAAAAGATCGATTCATTGATTGATTGATCGACAAGGTAAATAACTGATCGAACGGACGAAAGAGCGGTCGAATGAACGAACGACAAAAGGGTAAGAGCAAACGAAGAAAATACCTGGCGACTGGACGAATAAAATCACGAGGGATTGAGTCAATAGAGTAATGATTGATCGACATGTGAATTTGGTGGATGATGTGCAAACCCCAGTCCTTTCGCGATTATTCCTATTTTGCTGGGGGGGAGGGGTGCCGGGAGAGTTGTTCAGAGGCTGTTTTGAGAAAATCCATCTGCACGTTGTTTACATTAAATAAATTCTGATTATCATATTAACAAGTGAAAGGAATCGTAATTATTAAGGGGCAAAGGTAAAGAGACGTTGTTTAACGTTACCAATCCTTTTACAGGTTAGCAAGTTAAAGGGACATTGGGAGAACATCGCAGATAACTCGACAGTGTGGCGAGGACAAATCGACTACCTGATGGAAGAATGGAAGAGGTTCGTGGAGCTTCGGGAAGAACTGCTTGAGTGGATGCGAAAAGCTGAGGCTTACCTTGAAAGAGACGAGACTGTGTACGGATACACCGTCAGCGAATTGGAAGACCAAATTGATAAACATAAGGTAATTGTCTGGCCTTATTTTTAATCAGAAGTCTTACAAGTCCGTCGTAAATCAGGCCTTCGTTTCGTGAAGGCTTTCCTTTCGTGAGTAGTTTTATGCACTCCTGTAGTGTAAATTGAACTCACAAGTGGCCAAGCATTTTGGAATTTGGTAGCTCAGTGGCAGAGCGTTGTCCCCGATATTCCTAAGGTCATGGCTTTGAGTGTCGGTCAAGAGAATTTTTTTCTTCTGTGCCTCATATGTACACTTCTTTAAATGCATTACCACGCCGAGGAACACATTCTCTGTTTTATCATCGGCGTCTGTGACCTACAAAAAAATTGGCAAGAAGTTGGAATTATTGTGACCCGTTTCAGCCTGTTGTGTTATAAACTTTTTTTTTTCGTTTCCTGCTTCAGCGACTGAGTTATTTCGATATTTTAAGACTTTATTTTCATTTTAATTTAATTGCCGGCTATAGTCCGTCATAGAATACAAATAATTAATTTTTTTCTTTGAATACGTCCCATTGTCGCTCTCCATTTGCTGTTTCTGGAAGTCAAGGAACAGCAAAAACATCGTGTATCGTTAAATTGAAAATGTTAAACGCGTTTGGCCACCCTTTTCAATGCTGTTAAGTGAAGTTCATTCGGCTTTTCTTTTATTCTCAAGCGGAAACAGCATATGCTGAATTCGTTTGCCGACCTCGTTCAACATGGTGCGACAAAGTTGTATTCAACATTGTTGAATTATGTTGAGTCCGTGTTGACGGAGGCCTGAGCCTCAGATTTCAGAAACCAACGTCACACAAGCGCAGTCTTCAGAACTAAGGGCCTGGTGTGGGTTTCTCGAAAGCCCCGAAACTTTTCGGGCTGATTTCGGACACCATGCTTTACAGTGTATCTTGTAAACAAGGAAGTTTCTAAGCATGAAACTTAGCTAAAAGTTAAATATTTGTTATCTTGGGGACATGTTAAGATGACAGCTTTGTAGAGTGATTGGTTCGTATTTTTACAAATAGCTTTTCGGGACCGAAAAGTTTTTGGAGCTTTCGAGAAACGGGCCCCTGGAGCGAGTGAGAACTTTTTCATTTAGCATTTAACGAGCACTCTCTTTCTCTGGGACTGGGGTGGGACATCACTCTTCCGCTGGAAAACAGGGACCGTTTTGTGGTCTCAACACTCTCGGCTTCTAAAGGGGTCTGACTAGCAATACCCCTTGTGGCTTCACGCTGTGAGAACCCGGAGATAAACAGTACTTGTCTGAACGGCCTCTAGGCCCGTAAAAACGCTTTAATTTTCTTTTCAACGGTTCTATTTGTTTACGCAGGAGTTTGAAGACGATGTAGAGACATGGCGCGGCAGCATCAGTGCTGTAAATCAGTGTGGTGATCACCTGGTGCAGGAGTTTCCTCATTATGAGTCAGGAGAACTGAAAAACTCCATGTCAGAAATCAATGAGAGATGGACTAATATCACAAACAGGTGGGCTACCTCAGTTTGCGCACGTAAAGTCGATCAGCCCGTAGTTTATAACGATTTCGGAACAAAATGGTCCATGTCTTTCGACCTGTTATTCTCTTTGCATAATTTCTCAACCTAGCCCACTTCTCGCTTATCGAATGTTGCACTTACATTTAATGTTCAAACTAAACCGAAAATCACTCTGGTTAAATTTCTGTTTCACTAAACACTGAATAGTCAAGAGGATTGTCGGAAGTATAGCTACTGCTCAGGCAACTTTGATTTCCATGGGAACTCTTCAGAACTGCACCACAAATTAAAAGGGTTTATTTCATTACAAGGTTTTATTCTGAGATTGAAATACCTGTCTTTTGCATTTAATGGAAACCACTGACCAAACATTTTTATCGCAACTAGAATGACCAGTCCCAATTAAATGCTCTCTAAAGTTGAACTAAAGCATTTCTTTTCCGTTTTTACCGTTCTGATTCTCCGTTTGTACCGGCCTGATTCTCATAAGGATTTCCGAAGGACGCGTTTTTTGCCTTAAAACTATTTTGATCTTGGTGAGACATGGACGGTCCCACTGTGAATGCTTTCAAATTTGTAAAGCATTTCTTTTTCATCTCAACAGATCTGATTCTCGTAAGAAGAACCTGAAGGAAGCATTTGACCGTATGGTTCGTTTCCATGAAGACATGATTAACGCCCTAACGTGGCTGACATCAGCGGAGTCCAAAGTGGCTGAACTGGACAGCGCAGTGGAAGCCACAAGTACAGAAGAGCAACAGGATATGGAGGCGCTTAGAAAAGAACTGAAGGTAAGCTTTATTTCCTCAGTTGAGTTTATTACGGAGTTTACATTAGAAAAAGATGTGCGCTTGGCTACTTTCATCAAAGTCCGCGGCAAACAACAGCAAAAGGCGATGAGAGTTACAACTCTTCGAGGGCGCGTCACTTTGTTGGAACACCGTAAGCACGATCTTGTCTCCCTTCTTCTCCCACCAGGCAATGTCGTTAAAAAGTTTTTTCTACCGAAATGGATAAAGAGAATTTGTGGTGGTGTTTTACGAAGAAGTCATTTTTTTTTTAAATATAATCATTCCATCCTGGTTTTTCAGTCTCTTGAGGATGACATCAATGGACATCAAGAAATGTTCGCTTCCTTGAACGAGAACGGACAACTGATTATGGCCGAGATGGAAACTGGGGACGTGCTCACAGCCGTGCAAGCCAAACTTGATGACATGAACGACAGATGGCAATCGCTGAACGTTCGCACGCTTGATATCCGTGACCGTCTGGAGGACACTGGTACCGAGTGGCGGCAGCTGTTGATGGACCTACAGGAGATTATTGACTGGATTGCACGTGCTGATCAGGAGCTTACTCTGCAGCAGCCAATAGGAGGCGACCTGGAAAGCGTGCAACATCAAAACGAAAATCACCAGGTGATCAGCTTTTTTTGGAACGGTGTAACAGCTTTTGCGTGATTTTGCAGCAATGGTTGGGATGACGATGACTAAGCAACAGAAAAATAGCTCTAGGCCCAAATGCAATTCATCCACTACCCGAGTTCCAGGGCTTGTGAAACCACCGTCTAACGAGAGCTGCTGTACTTGTGCTCTTTTACGAAAACGACCGCTAAGATTGCGTACGGCAAAACCTTCATACTGGCAAACCAAAACCTCTTGTTAAAAAGTATCTTGTTCCGCATGGACATAAACTTCTCTAGCGAGGCCGTACACTGTTGGTGCCGCGGTTGACTTGTAAGTTGTGGGAAGAATGCGCTAGGTTTATAGTTGGTTTAAAACAACAGTTCTGTGATAGATATTCACCATAAACTACACCAACACAAAATACTTTTATTTCTAATCAGCAGTTGGCCATCATGTTTTCCAAATGTGGTGACATCATAACACAATATTTTACGTCAAAATTTCAATCGCTTCTCTCCTCAGGCTTTCAAAGGCAAGCTCAATGTAAGGCGACTGGTGGTGGACCGGGCTGTAGACTCTGGTCGAAGACTAATTGAAGAATATGAAGCAGAGAGATCCGCTGATGAACCCAGGGATTCACCGCGGGCGCGCATTGCTCAGAATCTCAAGCGGCAGATCGATACTGTGAGTGAACGCTGGTCCATGTTGAGCCAGCGGTCGGAGGATTGGCAGCAATGGATTGACGAAGTGTTGAGGGTAAGTGACGAGAACAAGTCTAATTCACCTATTTTTAACATTTCTTTGAAAAGCGTAAAGACATTGGAATCAAGGAAAACCCAAAAATAATGATTGTTCAGTTTTGTTTAAAATTACTCTACTAGTTTTCTGAAATCATCAGTAAGTGTGTCTGGCTGCGGATGACTAGGATGGGCATGTATTGCAACTGTTCTTCCCGCGGATACTGGAAAAATTGCTTAAAATTGATTATGGCTTGTTTTGGTCTTGTTGTAGTAGCATTTTGTTTTCGAGAAAATCTACTTAGTTGTAATTTCAGCTCAGTTTTGACCCAAAACTTAAAATCTTAATGAAGTATCCCCTTTAATTATGTGAATTTTGTGTTTTATTACGTTGTTTACCTGTAAAACGAATTTTGTGCCGGGATGGTGTGCCGCAACTCAAAACAGTTGTCACCATATTTCAGTTCAGAGTATGTGATTCTGCATGCGTGCGTCCCTCCTTCCCTCTCCACCATACAGGGGACCTCTGCACACTCTGACTGGCTGCTTAGTTACCCGTTTTTCATGAGGCTATGGAAACACGCTATTGCATCACGTTACAATTCCTTGATTTTATTTTGTATGAAGTAAGATGAGGGTGGCCACCTTGTGCTTAAATAGCCTGATGACGCCGACTGGCACTTTTCGGAGGTTACAAAAGTGCTAATTTAAACCCTTGCCGTGCATCAACGGCCGTTCTTTTAAACTTTTAAATTTTCCCAAACTTTCCACGTGTTTGTATCCGACTTTGTAAGCGTACACACCTTTTTCTCTTTCTTGATTATTGTCATGTGCATCATCGCGTTGTTAATACGGTAATTGTTTAGAAGCTAGAATTAACCTTGTTTACTTGTTTGTGTGGGTGTTTGCCTGGTTAGTTGTACGTTTTTTAGCCTTTGTACGGTGGTCTCTTATTTTGTCTCTTTTCCAATGCAGAAAAGAAATAGGCGACATCTGTTCGAAGGTTACAGCATACGTTTTTAAACTTGTGTTCTTGTGGTACTGGAATGATCGGAAACGGGTGAGGGTTCTGTTCAGTGAGTTTGAGAAGAGGTAGATAAGAGAAGGAGAAATGAAGTCATGGAGGAGAGAAAGAAAGTTCAATTTTAGAAATGGTACTTGAAGAAAAGCGTCCATACCTAAATTAGGACCATGGAGTTTTGAAGAGCAATGAAGGATTTCAAGTGTTTTTCTTCTCTTTAGGAATATTTACTGAAAAAGTAGCTTCATAGTTTTCAATGGCATCAAAACAACATCTTCAAAGGGAGATGTAAATATGCACTTCCCAGGTTATAGATTTAAAGATTACAATAATATTGACCCACACTGGATCAATAAATTTCAAGATTGTCAAGATGCCCGGTAAATGTTTCCGCCTCGTTAACTTTTGCTTATTTTATCGTTATTATCGGATACACCTGATTCAACTGAATGTAGTGCCTCCAAAAGTCACGCGACGACCAGGCCTATCAATATCCGGTTTATCAGATCAACGGGCAATACAGGATCATATTTCACGTTTAGTCAGTGTTGATTTCAATTAAATACAGATCAAATCGGGAAAGCCAGTGATTGGAATTGTCCTTAAGTGTCCAAAGTTTGAACCCAAAATGGTGAGTGCTTTACTGGTTTGGTTCGCGTATTCGATTCTTTGAAATATAAACTGATCGATAAGAAGGTAAGGAATGTTGTGAATTTTAAGATGTTTTCGTGAAGCAGATGCCATCGTTGAATTTTCAACATCAATCGAAATGTGTTGTGTAAGCGATCCATGCGTATGTTTAGGCCAAATCCGGTTGTTCAGTTGATTTTAAGCGCATCTAGTTGTCGACATTTTTCTACTCAATCTAAAAAGGTGCGCTGATTTGCCTAACGTACTATGAAATACACGAGTAGACACTTAAAATCTGACCTTGGATCATAGTTTTATAGCCTTCTCGCGGGCGTAAGTGATAGACAACTTACCTTTTTTATATACGATATATTTTTGTGTTTCTTGGCATTGCGTTTCTTCCTACCATTTCTTGCACTTGTGAAGATTAAAGCGCTAACCACGGCATCGTAAAACTATCGAACAAGAGATCACGACGTTCTCTTGGTCTGGAATGGATGTGGTGACAGACGGTGTAAGTCGAAATATTCTTCAAACATTTTACAAGATTATTACCTCGTGTTTTTTTAAGCAATTGTAGGAGAAGAGAAATAGATACTTTTAACCTCTGCTTTTCTTTCATGGCTTCATCAATTTTTCTTTCTTCACCTATTTTACATATATGTTACTTGCTGCGCTGTAATTGGGACACATGGTGTGAATTGATAACTCATGTTTGCCATACGATTATAGAGTCATCTCCAAGTGACAGATCGTATAGTAGCGCAAACTTAAGTCCAAAACATAGGAAGACAAATCAAACACACGAGGATTCATTTAAGTTTACTTCTAGACAGTGATAGGTAACATTTTGATTTAACACTTCTTTCCAGTCTAAAAACCCTATCACTTAACAAGAGTACTAAGATACAAAGCTGCACAAATTTTTACTTGAAAAAGAACAAAAAAAACAAAACAAAAACAAAACAAAATAACTATCGCAACAAACAACACCTGAAAGTAGCTCCCAGGAGCTTTCATTTGAATGGCACACTTAGGATTTCACCCACAGACTCGAAACGTAGAATCACCTTTTACAGAGCAATAAAAAGCACTACAGGAAAGTACTGCTCAGTAGCTTTCATTTGAATGGTCACACTTTAGGATTTGATCCACGGACTCAAAAGTTAGAACCACCTTGTACAGCATAATAAACAGCACCACAGGAAAGTACTGCTCAGTAGCTTTCATTTGAATGGTCACACTTTAGGATTTGATCCACGGACTCAAAAGTTAGAACCACCTTGTACAGCATAATAAACAGTACCACAGGAAAGTACTGCTCAGTAGCTTTCATTTGAATGGTCACACTTTAGGATTTCATCCACAGACTCAAAAGTTAGAACCACCTTGTACAGCGTAACAAACATCACCGTATTGTCTTTTCTAGAATGTGAGCCAATATACATGGCTTTGAATAATTAGATATTTCAAATGTACTGAAAGGGGGAGCACGGATTCAATAAACGTGATTCAGCCACGTGGCTTGGTGATTCTATGTTTGTTTCTGTCACGCCAAGTGTATACCTAAATAGCAAACTGAAAACGCTAAAGGACACAAAAAACACACCAAAGCTCAAACGAACAGAAGCAGTGAATGTCCGTTTACCTTAGATCACCTCACGCTTCTTCTAAATTTTTTGTTTCAATTTCAATATCACATGTTTCTTTTTCGAAGCTATTTAGGCCATGATACAGCCTTTAGGGCCTTTTGGCGTGGAGAGAATGATGATTATGATTTCGGCCATGAGAAGAGAAAATCTGATTACATAAAAACAAAATAAATGGGAATTTACAGTGGCCTATCCACAGAGTCGTCTTTCGTCCGCTGTTTCCTGATGGAAGTGGAACTGAGAAATACTTTTATGGAAGGAGGAAAAGCAAAGAATCTGGGAAAAAAACTTTGAAGCAATTATAAGAAATAGCACACTCAACCGACATAGAGAGCAATGCGAAGTATGCCAAACTTGTATTTTTGTGCATTTCGTTTTACTTGTCATCGAAAATGACTACCAGTGAATCTCGAAGTTATTGCAGACGATTTGTGCAAGATTCGCATTGTTTACTCTCATACAAATGCTTGGTGCCTGTGCGTTTGCGTGCGTGTTAGTATGTCTTTCTGTCCAAATGGTGTACTTATCTTGTGACGGCAACTTTGCAAATCCTTTAGCTTAGTGCATTCTTGTATCCGCGTGTAATTCAGTTGTCTAGAATTGACCGCAAAACACCGGAAGATGGAAGTATTTGTACTAGTTATAGACCACAGCAAGCGCCGCGGCAAATTGCTGTTTCTTTCCGGTATTTTCCTGGTCATTGTCTAGAAAGAAGTAATTTTTCCCTCTTTTCTATTTAAGTTTTAAGGGTGCAAAATTACCTTGAAGCGAGACTCCATAGCCTTCATAACAGGCTTAGTTACCGGGAGGAAGTGCGGAAAAAACGAGAGGGGAAAATGATGTTAAACTTTTTGGCAAATAGTCGCAAGTTACGGCCACGTTTCGTGATCTATGGCAGAAAGAAATAAACTTTGGTTGAAGTTCAAAGGAGAGAGAAAAGGAAACTGCATGCGGAAATGTTTGAAATGCCAGGAGCGAAAATGCTTGTTGTTGTTGTTGTTGTTGTTGTTGTTGTTGGTGAGAGGCATGTTAACCTGTCTACGATCAGCCAAGAAACCAGGGAGTAAATGTACGTGAATCAAAAACTTGGACGTCTATTCGATGTGATTGCTGCTTGTTTTGTTTGTTTTTCTTTTTGTTTGTTTGTTTTCTGCGTTTCGATTACGCTACGTATTGATTTGGTTAAGATTGTAATTAACCATTTTACTCCCCTTTCAGCACCAAAGAATTGCATAGTACCATCCCGCTTAGCATAACAAATAGTACCACACGAAAGTACTTCTCAATGTCTTTCACTTTCAGTTGGATGGTCACACTTAATTATTTCATTCACAAAGTGAAAAGTTAGAACTATCTTTTAGAGTTTATGGTCACACTGAAAGATTTCTTGGGCAGGCTCGAGTTAAAACTACCATGCATAGTATAATGAATAGCACCACAGGAAAGTAATGTTCAATAGCTTTTATTTGAATGATAAGTTTTATCGGCGGACGTTCGAGCTATATTTCATGTAATTAGGTCGTTCAACTCTGAGGTTAACATATGTTAGACGACAAAGGTTATATCTTTTTACAGAGAATGGAGTAATCTGGTATAATCTTTTCCTCCTATTGTTCTTTATCTGACGGTATCGTTTGTACTTGAGAGCGATCAGCGTTTCACACCTTGTAACGCCCATTAGCTCATAAGAGAGAATTAATTCTCAAATTCCATTTTGCAAATATGTGAGAACGAAAAGTACCACACGAAGTACTGCTAGCTGTCATGTGAATGGTAACACTATGATTTCATCCACAGACTCAAAAGTTAGAACCACATTGTGCATCATTATGAACAACACCACACGAAAGTACTGATCTATCATTTAAATCACACGTGATGATTTCATCCACCGACTCAAAAGCTAGAACCATAATGTACAGCTAAAAAAAAGGGCAACACAGGAATGGACTGTTTAGTAGCTTTCATTTGAATGGCCTTAGTTTCGGATATCGTCCGCGGTATCAAAATTTGGAAGCCATCTTGTTAAGTATAAGTAATAATACCATAGTACGACTCTGTAGCTTTTAGTTGAGTGGTCACATTTCAGAACTGTTACACGACATAGGGTCTGATTCTCTGCGTGAAAGGATCTCAGAAAAAGTCGCAAACAGTGCTGTTTATTTTCCAGTAACTGAATTTCTGTGTATTGATCATGTCCACAGAAACTGCAGCTGTTCCAGGGCCAGATGGAGGAGATCGACGCGCGGCTGATTGAGGCCGAGCGAGTTAAGGCGAGCTGGACTCCAGTGCAGGACCTCGTCATCGACTCTATGTCAGAACAGATGGATGATCTCAAGGTTAATATAAGCATCAAAGCGTTGTTAAATCTTGTTTGCTTGCGCTCGTCCCTTCTCTTTACGTTACAAGTAGTTCTCTAGCCTACAGTACCGCCATCTTTATTTATGAAGCAGAGTAAGATCAGGGAAAGAAGCAAATGTGGCCGACTCGTTAGAACTCCCTACGTTTTGGAAACCCAAGCTGGCGACCAAATAAACGAACGACTTTCTGTAAAATACTCGTCTGCCCCCCTCCCCCGCCCCCAAAAAACGCAGGCGTTAGCAGTTCTCCTTGTCTTCTAAGGCTCCTTGTCTTCTAAAGGTCGTGTCGTCCTGGTTTTTTTTTTTTTTTTTGATGCTTAGACATTACTTTTCCTACTGCAGACAGCTGCTTTTGTTAAGTAACTTCACTACCTTTACTGAATTTAAAGTTTTGCCTCTTTGTATCCGGGACCTTTGCCATACTTAACCGGGATATTCCTTTATTAACAGAATCTCCAGGAGCGAATCGCCTCTCTCCAGAATATGTTCGAGACTCTGAGCAGCACGGAGAGCGAGCTGAGGGAAAAGAGTGTGTCACTCTCACCAAACCTGCAGAACAGGATTGACCAGTTATACCGGCGGTGGAAGCAACTTCAAATTCAACTGCTGCAGAGACAACACGCCATGCAAGAGGCCTACTCCAGTTTTGATATGTCCTCCATGCCAGGACTACTCGGTAAGTGAAGAGGACCATTGATCAGATTTCGAACAGACCCTCCTTCTGCTCGTGTGAACGCGCGCGCGAAAACAGTCCGCCGCGTGGAAACATGAAGGGCTTGTGGGAACTAAAGAAGGCGCGTCACAGTTTCCACGAAAAGCAGCTTTAGTATGTAATGAGTTGTAATTTTATTTAATTATTAGTTAGTTTAGTTAGGTATAATAGATCTTTATTTTATTTATTATTTATTTATTTATTTTAACTGTATGCTGAAGGATATTTTACCGTGTCTAAATTAAGTTATCTTATCTTGTCTTATCATACGCGCTGCCTATTTTCGCGTGTCCCTCATTTTCCTCTCGATCGAACAGAAGGGGGAGACTGCTCGTAGTCTAACCATCGATATATTTGTCGGTTTATACTACGAGTCCACAATAAGCTTCATGCTTATTGGGGACACAAATACGTGTAATTGTACTTTTTGGAAGACAGTTTATTATTCGATTTAGTTTTCTTTTTTTATCTTTCTACCTTGTTTTGTTTGTTTGTTTGTTTTGTTTGCTGGTTTGTTTTTTGTTTTTGTTTTTTCAACATTATTGCTATCGGTGGTTAGCAACTATTTCTCTGTCAAATAAGGTGTGTCTACGTTGTCTAGTTTGAAAAGTGACTTTTTTATAGAACAAGAAAGAGGAAGCACAGTTGTTTTATTATTTGTCGTGATTATATTTCGGTGGGTGACTCATACTTTACGGCGCGCGTATAAACCCGAGAGCTGTTTTTAAAAGGAACTGGTTTTTCTGTGAAGAAAATAAAACATTTGATAATGACCAAACATTGTTTATTATCCGTAGAAACCGTTAATGTAAGAAAGGCCAAATATTAATATTTCAGTAGTGCAATAACAAATGAAGTCTTTACTGGCTTGTCTTGTCTCCCTGTAGTATTTTGATATACTTAACTTATTTCTCCACAGGAAGTGTTGAGCCGCCCTGGGAACGAGCCGTGGCGCTCAACAAAGTTCCTTATTACATCAAGTAAGTTGAGTTTCCTTGCTGACGTCGGTTCTCTTGTCCTAGTGCGTCTGTCTCACGGCGACATAAACAACCACGTAGAAAGGCAGTCTTTTGTTGCGTCTGTCTAGGGCCTCGTTATAACAATTCTGGATTATTCTCCCTCCAGCCCCCCCCCCCGCCCTCAATGACCACCTCCGCGAGATCTAGCTAGCGATGTTTAGCTGTTGTTTCTGACTAATGAATTTTGGAGTCGTCTACTTATCTTACTTCTGATTAAGTTTTGCCCCCTGTATACTTCAGTTAAATGTTCATATCTGCTTTGTCTTAATTGTAGTCACAAAACAGAGACAACGCAATGGGATCACCCGAAAATGACGGAGCTTTACCACCAAATCGGTAAGTGTCGATTTCTAAGGAACTGTGGTATACTTTTATAAGAGAAAAACAGATTTCGCAGTTATCATGACACACTTTTCATTTTCGTCTTTTAGCCGAACTGAATGACATCAAGTACAGTGCTTACAGAACAGCGATGAAGCTTCGCTGCATCCAAAAAGCTTCCAGTCGTAAGTTCCAATTATATTCCCTTTTTAATGTATTGTATTCAACTCACCGTGTAGGGGACGCGGTGGTGTAGTGGTTAGCGGCTGGACTTCAGATCTAAAGCAGTTTGAGTCCCAGTCCCTGCCATGGTGTTGTTTCCTTAGACAAGAAACTTTACCCCACATTGTCTCTCTCCACCCAGGTGTATAAAATGGGTACCGGCGACATACCGCTGTGGGTGACCCTGCGATGGACTAGCATCCCATCCGGGGGGAGTAGCAATACTCTCAGTTGCTTCATGCTACAGAAACCGGGTTAAGCTTTGGCCGTAAGGACCACCTTGGCTCGTGTGCGACTTTATCGCATTTAACTCACTATTCTGACTGACTCGAAGTTATACTCTCTAGAAGGAAAGTGGTCAGTACGTTCCCTGTGCTCATGAGCTGTTTGAGTTAACGATAATAATCACAGGAAGCCCACACAGACTAGGTGACCGTTAGTAGTTTCAAAATAAAAGGAAATGCACCACAGGGAGCCCACACAGACTATGTGACCGTCAGTAGTTTCAAAATAAAAGGAAATGCACCACAGGGAGCCCACGCAGACTATGTGACCGTCAGTAGTTTCAAAATAAAAAGAAATGCTCCACAGGGAGCCCACGCAGACTATGTGACCGTCAGTAGTTTCAAAATAAAAGGAAATGCACCACAGGGAGCCCACGCAGACTAGGTGACCGTTAGTAGTTTCAAAATAAAAGGAAATGCACCCGTGGAACAACTTAAGCGTTCCTATTAACATGAAATATTGCAAGGAATATTTGCATTTGATTTCATAATAAATGTAAAATTGACTTAGCGTTGTGTTTGTCGTCCATGTGGAATTTTAGCGAGGGTTTTGGGAGGCCGTCTATGTACGTACATATACAGTACGTTACGGAGTAGTGTGCATAAATTTTAACAGCGGTCAAACGCAAAAAAGCAACCTCACTTGTGGTTTTTCAAAGCCTTGAAGTTTGAATCAATTCAAACGTTTACGAGCGCGAAGTTCGTATGAAGACGATGCAGAAAATGTCCCGACAAACCGAACTTCGCGCCGATAAAACTTGCGGATGACAGTTGCTTTCCACATTTATCTGT
The DNA here is from genome assembly GCA_964017195.1 of Siderastrea radians. Lineage (NCBI taxonomy): Eukaryota > Metazoa > Cnidaria > Anthozoa > Scleractinia > Rhizangiidae > Siderastrea > Siderastrea radians. Next base: position 44,480,734 of record OZ024888.1, read on the forward strand.
ATTTTCTTTAATTCAGTTATGTCGGAAATTGCGCACGCGTCGTGCGTTTGACCACTGTGAAGTCTAAATTGCGTCTTCAAATTGCGTGACTCTCTTCGTGACTTTATTTATTTATTTATTTATTTATTTATTTACTTCTCAGTTGATCTAGTGACGCTGACTAATGTCGTTTCGTCTTTGGATCAACACAAGCTCAAACACGCTGCTAATGAGACGCTGATCGGAGTTCCGGAAATAGTGCAGGTCCTCACGACAGTCTACAAGAACATCGAGGTCCCCGCGGATTACACGATGATAAGCAACGAATTCTGTGTGGATCTTACTCTTAACTGGCTGCTAAACGTCTATGACAGTGGACGAGTAGGAAAGATCCGTGTGCTGTCCTTCAAAATTGGTCTTGTGACGATGGCCAGGGCACACTTAGAAGACAAGTACAAATGTAAGTTAATTGTGTTGTTTTCTTGTCTTTTTGTAATTGTTTCTTGGTCTAAGAAGGCCTGCCTCCTAAAGTTGACTTGCTCGCACGCGTTTTCTCGCCTTTGACACCGGTTAAATGTATTATTTTCTTGGAGTTGTAATTGTAATTTGTTAGCGTGTATACTTTAGTTTTGGTTCTGCGACACTCAATTGAAAACTGCTTTATAACTTTTGCTTTATTCCTGCAGATATTTTCATGATGGTGTCGGACGAAAATGGCTTTATGAACCACAAGCAACTTGGGCTACTGTTGCACGATTCTCTTCAGGTAAAGAAGTCAAAATTAAACCTTTAACTCCCAAACAAAGCCAGGTTGAAAAAGTGGGAAATGGCTTGAGTTTTATTTTGCAAGATACATGTAGTCAAGAACGAACAGCGCTGCAGAAAAATGCTGATACTGCCACGTCCTATGCCAAGCGCGCTCACATAATCTTGATGAGCATTTCCCAGTCTGCTCGTTGTTTTGTGTTGACTGAGTGCTTGCCGAAACATCTCTGTCACATTTTACCTGGTTCGATATGTCTTGCTGTCTGGCGCACCCTAGACAGTCTTTGGTGTGATGGCTCTCAAAAACGCAACTGTGGTTCAACGTCGAACTTGCTTCCAAAGCCGTGTCCACTGAAACACAGTCTTGCTCTCTGAATGTCACGAAAATTGGTAGAAATTCTGCGTAGAGCTCTTCATTACTTATGTGCCATGCCACTGACTCACATTTAGATCAGAGCCACTCTGAGCTGTACACAATGTGACACTGAAGAACTTCCTGTAGAAACTTTGAATTTAGAATTACGTCACACATGCTCAAGATTTGACTCTTGAACAGAGAGAGGATAACGAGAACTTCAATTAGTGTTTGTTTTTAATAGCTCACAAAATATGGTTACATTTTGCAGATTCCTCGTCAACTGGGAGAGATCGCGGCGTTTGGTGGCAGCAATATTGAGCCGAGTGTTAGAAGCTGTTTCGCAAAGGTAACGACCGTCTGCTCATTCTTGTAAGGCCAGATGCACTTAGGCCTCAGTGATTCCAAAAGCAAAATGATAAAGTCCAGTCCTTTGTACGTCTGAAGAACTCATTTTGCAGTTTAGCCTTTGTCGTGCACGCCTTCAGAATAATGGACAATTATTCACCGAAGTGCCGAAGAGGAGGTGAATAGTGGATAATTGTTATAGTGTATACCAAACCAGTGGATGGCCAGCACCAAATCGTTCTTTTTTCTGAGAAACGAAGAAAAACGCGCGCGAGAAATCCAGAACAATGGCGGGAGGTGACTAGCAGAGACTATCCCCTATTCCCTTTTGTCTTATTTTCTAGTACTTTATTATTGTCCCCAATTAGTTTGTTAAAAGCTGAACACCTTGACACTTAAATAAAGTCTACTACCACTACCACTACCAGTACCACTACCAGTACCACGACCACGACCACGACAACATACATACATACACACACTTACATACATACACTTTATTTTCACTCGAATTTACAGAGTAGCTCTGTAAACTACGACTGCGACTACTATCCCGAGTTTGAGTAGCCAATCAGAGCGCGCGAAAAACACTATCCACTGGTTTGGTAGAAATTAACAAAACTACTGCCTAGTATAGAAAAAAAGCGTAAACAGGGGCTGTGGGTTGATGGAAACGCGCCCGGCACTCGACAACCAAACACGCTTACAGCTAGGGAGCGCAAATATTGTACGTTGCGAAGAATCTCGATCTTATACTTTATGGATTACCTGAAAGCGTTTTGATTTCTATTTTTTCCCCAGGCCGATGCAAAACAAACGATTGACTGTGCGCAGTTCATGGCTTGGCTGTCAGCTGAACCTCAGTCCATAGTTTGGCTTCCTACTCTTCACAGACTTGCTGCCTCAGAGGCTGGTAAGTCATCTTAGTTTATACCGTAGAGTTCCGAAAATAGCGGCCCTCCGAAAGTAACGCTCCCCACCCAATAGTAACGGTCCAAAATACCTTAGTGTCATCTCCAAACAAAGTAACTGGGAGTGACTCGAACAGTAACAGGCATTTAATTCATGAAAGCTCTGAATACGGTCAGCTCGCACAGGAACATTAATTCAAAGGGCCTGACTTCAGTGACTTGAGCGAGAGCATTAACAATGGACTCGAACAGGTACAATTACTTTTTAATCCTAAGTCTTCAAAACCCACCGAATTTAAGTGACATTTTGCTTATTCCGAAGTTCTGTTTACGATGAATTTCGTCTTCAATTACTCGCGTATTTTAGCTGCCCGAAAATAACGGCTACCCGAAAGTTGCGGCCCCTTAGGCTTGCTAATCCCGAAAGTATCGGGGGCCGCTACTTTCGGAATTCTACAGTACTTCCACTCCGAAGATTACCCTAGCTGTTAACAGGAAATAACTCCCAAGTTTCATGTTGTTTAATACCGAGAAACAAACGGTACTACAGGAAAGAACTGGTGATAGCTTTCAGGTGAACGGTCGCACTTTTCTCCACAAACACAAAAGCTAGAACACCTCTTGAAGCACACAAAAGGGAACTAAAAAGTACTGCTAAGTAGCTTTCATTTGAACGGTCACACTTGAAGGTTTCATCTACAGGTTCAACGTGTCACTCTATAGAGGATAGGCGAGGCGTTTTAAGTGCCTTGTGGTCAATGTTAAAAGTTACGCTTTATATTTACGGGACCCATTTTGTTGTTTCTTGCAGTGAAACACAAAGCTAAATGCAGTATCTGTAAAATGTATCCTATTGTTGGCTTCAGGTTTGTGGTATTCTCTTTTCTATCTTCTAGTGTCGTTGTTGCTTTATTCATGTGTGTCAGAAGAACTTGCTGTTCTCACAAAAAGCGACTGAAAACTTAACGCATCATTTTAATTTTCTGCAGGTTCCGGTGTCTCAAATGCTTCAACTATGATTTATGCCAGGTAGGTTGGGTATTTGCTGTTTATTCTTGTTGTTGTTGTTGTTGTTGGGTTTTCGTCCTACAAACTTCAAGAGGATGTATCTGATCAATCGTTTTTGGAAGTGGTCATCACCCTTTAGCGACCATCTGCGAAATTCCGTTAGAATCGTTCTTCAGTCTAAGGGTGCATTTCTTTGGTCTCTTCTGGAATAAGAATAGACAGAATGGGAATGATCAGAATTATTGGAATATGAAACAAGAAAAAGACGATCGTTCCAAAAATGGACTGAAAACTGACCGTGGATTTTTTTCCTCAGGCTCGGTGGAAAAATTTAGATTTGCTGCGGATGCGCTGTTGTTTTGGTCAGCCATTTCGTTATGACCAAGTGACTGACAACTTTTTCATTCTGCCCCTAAAGTAGCAGAATACATGGAATGGCATAAACTACCATTCTAACGATTCTGGAACGAGAACAGGTATTAAAAAACGCGCCAAAAAGCCATTCCAAGTATTCTCATTCCAGAATGGTTCCCAAAAAAAAAAACGTGCCCAAACACTGTATTCAGAAACTTTCGTTAGCAACCATCTCTATGAAATCTGGTTTGAATTAGTTCTCAGTCTAACACTGTGTTTAGAATCTCTTGTAAGTAACTGCCTCCTCTTAGCAACCACATTTCCAGATTCAGCTCAGTGTACCTCGAAAATTCGTGGCAAAAAGTAATTGAATTGTTACATTTCTGCTGTCTTTTTTCTTTAGAGCTGCTTCTGGTCGGGCCGAGTCTCCCATGAACATCGTCTCACTCATCCAGTGCATCAATACTGTTTATCGGTAGGTGTCTGTCTGTCCACTTTGATTGATAGCTGTTTTATATGTCCTGCAGTCATGTTTAGGTGGAGAGCCCCGCATAAAAGGGACCAGGATTGGATTGTAGCACGTGGGAATCACATGTTAACAAATGTCGTGTAATTCTACGAGAACACTAAGGAACTTTGTAGCATTTAACTCGTAACTGGCCTCCGAACTTATCTGCAAACGAGTAAAGACAAAAGGAGTTGATATACTTGAAGTGCGTGGTAGTGGAATCGGTTAAAGTACCTTCCTACAAAACACCACATTTGACAGTTTTCTTGGCAAAGTTTTTGGAACGGGCTTACTTAGCTTATGAAAGTTTTTCTCGCTTTCGATTCAATGAAAAATAAACGTCATTACGTCATTTAGTCCCTCTTTTGATTGTAAATAATTTAAACGTTTACTTTGTGTTTCGCAACCAAGCATTTTCTTATTTTCTTGGAGGAAAGATAGTCTATAGCCATAGAAGTGGGGAGAATTTTGAAGTTGTTTTAAGTTAGACTGTGTCCCTCAAAAGCTCTAATTTTTCTGTTTGGTTCTTTTTTTGAAGACAACTTCTGGTGAGGATGTTCTTGATTTCTTCGCGATGGTAAGAAACAAGTTCAAGAAAAGAAGGTATAAGAATAAACCTCCGAGAAAACTTGGTTATTTGCCGATTCAGACAGTGATGGAAGGAGGAAATCTGGAGACGTAAGTACAATAATCAAAATGTGTTAGTCGGAAACAAATCCTCGTTACCCGACTAGGACCGATAATTATTATCCAATTTTATTATCCCACTGTTGTGTCATTTTACCTTATAAGGGCAAGAGAACGTGCAAAATATGCCAGCGTATTACACTGTGCAATCCCGGTTTGACTGGGTTTTTTTTGCTGAGAAGGACGAAGCAAAAACAAAATGCATGCAGTGGAATAATAAACCTGTTATTCGGTATTTTGGTCGATAATACGCGCGGATATTATAGCTAACGGATATTGTTTTGGATATTAATTTACCGCTTCATTCGCATCTCCGCGTCACTTTTACTGAAACCCGAAACCTAAGTAACCTCCCCCCCCCCGGTTAACTCTTCACTTCGTCTCAGTGCCAAAACGGCCACAAGATATTTAGCGAGTTAAGGTTTTTCAATTATATCATGTATCTTCCTGAGTTACTACTTCTTTTGTAGCTGTTGTTGTTTAGTATGTCTCAATTAGCGTCAGCCTCGTTCCCAGGCCTTTATGCGCTATCGAGTGACTGAGGGAGGCTTGGAACCGAGCGCGATAGTGCGAGGCGTCCTAGGCGAATTTTCCCGCCGAGCTCGTCGGGTGGCATCACATTTGATTTCGCGCCGAGGACGACTGGGAACGAGGCTGAATTAGCATATGTTCTGGTTCGTTTGTTTGTTTGTTTGTTTGTTTGTTTGTTTGTTTGTTTTGACCTCTGGCTCTCTTGTTTTAGACCCTCCATGCCGTCTCCTCAGCAAAACGTAAATCACGAAGTTCATAACAGACTGGGCATGTTTGCTCACAGGTGAGTCGAAATCAGCTTGATGTTCTATAAACGTAAAAGAATTAAACCTGAAAGAAGAAACCTTTCCCGATTCCCAACTGAACGTTTAGATAATAAAATTTCTCATCTTGGGGCTTTCAGTTGAATTAAGCTCAGTTTAGACGGAAATTAAGTTTTTTTTTACCTTAAGTTCAACGTAGGAGGAAACCCAGTTGACACCACACGGCTTGTAAGATTCTAGTGACAAGCATCTAATTTCTCCTCACAGAATTACCACTTCATCAAACATACAGATCATGAGAATAAAGAAAATGATCACTAAAAATAAAACGTCTTGATTTTTAATCAAATTCCCGTAACTAGCAACATAAGAAATATATGGAGAATAGTGAGGAGAATATGGATGTTAATATTGGGGCTTCAAGGGTTAAAAACGAGACGGGTGTGGTGAAGGAAGAGGAAGCACAATGATAGCTAGACTGCGAGTAGTCTCTTATTTTGGCGATGGCGGTTGTGGGGCGGGCGAAATACACACGCGTGCGCGCGAAATTTCATCGCCAAAATTAGAGACTACTCGCAGTCTAAATGATAGCATTAATAATAAATAAACAGGATAGCAACTTGATGAGATTAAAGGAGGGAGAAGAGAATGGTTTTGTGTGATTCTGGATTTGTTCCTGCAGGTGTAAACATAGTGATTACACTTCGTGAATTTTCTTCTATTAAGGTTGGCCGAGGCAGAATCAGAAGGCGGGAAATACAATCCACACGAATTGTAAGTCAGAATCTATCAAGTACTAATTTGCGTGCATCGTTTAGCTATGGTTCCTTACTAGGTTTTTGTGTAGACTACATTGTGTTCTCACTTCTTCGGTTCTTTTGTCATGCTCTTGATAAATATTCTTAGGTATGCTGAGCTACCCGCGCTGATACTTTGTTTTCAAGTCTAGAAGCAAAGTTGAAAGTATTACAGTACAAAGTAGCGTTTCTTGGATCATCTATAAAAAGCGTGTCTACTTTACTGAATGCTGTATTTATATTCCAGGGATGAAGAACACCAGCTTATAGCACAGTACTGCCAAAGGTAGTATGCCCTTGTTGTTGTTGTTGTTGTTGTTGTTGTTGTTGATGATGATGATGTCATTGATGTTATTGTTATCTTCCTCTTCCTCCTCCTCCTCCTCCTCCTCCTCCTCCTCCTCCTCGCTTGCGAGCTCACCCTGGTGGCTGTACCAGGTGGAGACTCTTCATTCCTCTATGAAATTTGAAATCAAAATCACGTGAACGCGGTTTGGTCGTCACTTTCATGTGTCTATCAGTTTTCACTGTTTCGTTTTACTCACATCAACATCAAAACCTTTCATGTAAACGCGGTATGGAGTTGTCCTCTTCATGTGTTCTGGAATCCGGGGATATTGGGGTGGGGGGCGGGGGGGAATCCTCGAAATTTTTGGTGGGTTTGTGACGCCCAGTTCTCCAAACCCTGACTTTATTGCAGACCGAAATATGAAATTTTTAATTGTTTTCAGACTTAACCGCTAAAATGCATACCCATTGAAACCCATTCCCATTCTCAGACCTCAAAAGCCATACTCTTAGAAAACCATACTCTTAGGGCAGCACATTTAAGGGAGTACCTTCCCTTCTCCATTTCGGGTCAAAAACGCATACCCAGTATCATTTAAACACGGTACTGCTGTTCGTTACCTTAAGTTTCAACCTTTTCTTTTCTGAATTAAACGCCATAAAAACGGTTTATGTTAACGCGGTATAATGGAGTATGAAGTTTTCTTGTCGTACGGAAATGAAAGTCCTACCTGTATCATGTGAACACACCCTACTGATAAGGCAGTATCACTGTCACCTTCACTTTTTGCCAGACTTGTCTTGAATACAATAATCCGTGTTTTTCTTTTTCTGTTTACAGCCTAAAAAGTGATTCGACAGATGCGGTAAGTTGCATTTTTCGTTTGCAACTCTCTTCCTCTTAAGAGCAACGGTTGTCTTTAGTAATTTTCACAAATACTGAACCTGACTAAAGAAAACTGTACGGCATTAAGTACTGCATAACAGCGATAGTTTGAATGGTCACACTTAAAAATTTCTCAAAAGTTAAACTGGATTACTTGCCGCTAGGTGGACTTTGAAAAGGATGGATTGAAAGATAAATGAACGATTAACAACGCTTAACATGTGCCCCAACGCATTCATTTAAGTCCGCCAGAGTTGAGTTTTGGTGGATGGCAACCAGAGAAAAGCCTCCTAGTAATTTCAAATTCTGGCTTATTATCCAAAACAACAGGTAGCTGGGAACAATTCCATTTACTGTTTTGTTAGCAACGAAGAGGACATAAATTTTTTTTCTTTCTCAGCTAGTACATAAACTTTTCTTTCGCAGCTAGGAACTTAAACCGTTTAAAATAGCGTTAGCGGGGTTGCAAATGGTAATCAAGTGCCACATAATTGAAACTTTTAAAACGCTACTTTCTCTTCTAAACTCTAAAGGATTTGAATTCGATTTCATCGTTAGGCTGTTTTCCTGTCAATTCTGTCAGAGTTTGAACCAATTTTTAAGACTTCTCTAAGGAAAGCCTTCTCGACTTTAGTCTCCTTGAAAAGGTGTGTTGGGGCCCATCAAGCGTTAAGCATGCGTCGTAAGTGCGGTCTGACTCCGAAAGAGTTTTGTTTTGTTTTGCCAACTTGATGATTTGTATTTTTAGCTAGTGCTTCTTTTAGTTAATCCTTGTTCCTCTGTCCTGTAGCCCCAAAGTCCAACCCAGATAGTAATGTCTTTAGACGCGGTGGAAAAAGAAGATTTAGAGGCGGAACTTCTAAAACTGGAAGAAGAAAACAGGTAGGAACTGTATTCAAATATTTTTCAGCTCACTGTTCATTCAAACGTTCTCACACTTGGTAAGACTATTGATTTTGACATGTTGCAGCTCTTTCATTAGGCAGATTGTTTATCTCCGTCGTAATTTTGATTTGGGCCCAGCCCACCAATCTTGCGGTACGTTTCAAAAGTTGCAGCATGTTAATGCATCGGTAAAAACATCTGTTAAGTTGATGTGTTTCAGTAGGGAATATCTCATTCAGTATTCAACAAACCCGTCTCATATTTGCTTCAACCACTAAAAGGCGCAGTTGCTATATCAATTTATCTTATCAATAAGTTTCCTTGACTACATTTAATTTTCGATAAAGCTAACGATGAAATTAAAAAACGCCGACGGATACAAAGGTGGCCCTTTTAGTAGAGCACATACGAAAATTACAAACATAACAAGTTCCGGTTTTTTTGCTTCCTGCAGAGACCTTCAAGAGGAATATGAGCGTCTAAAGTCAATCAGAGACCAAAGCGGGCCCATATTGGACAGTGACGCTTCACCCGGAGGACCACAAAATCGAGACTCGGAGCTGCTGGCCGAAGCCAAACTGCTGCGTCAGCACAAAGGTCGCTTAGAGGCACGAATGCAGGTGTTGGAGGATCACAACAGACAGCTAGAGGCACAGTTACAACGTCTAAGACAACTACTTGACCAGGTAAAGTTTTGCAATCAATTAGGGACCTTCATTTTTGTTACAGGTAAGAGAACGAATACGTGTACGACTTTTAAATTTCAAAGCAACTGCTTCCCCAGAGCCCTCCCTCCTACCTGCCGCTGACCAGTAGAGAGGATGGCTCCGAGAATATGATTGGTGTGTTAAGATTGGTGTGACGCGTGTTAATCTAGCGCATGCGCAGTAGGTTTTGAGTTCCCCAGTTTTGAGACTAGAAGATTATTTTGTAGATAGTTGTCATTTTTCGTATACAAATTCTTTTCGAGTGCCTAATTTCTTTCTCAGCACTAGTTAGTTTTACGGTTGAAATCTCGTACTCTTAGTAATACTCAGATATTACGGTGCAATTACATAAATCTTTTTTTCCCCTTCAACCTGCAATGTAACGCTGGCGAGATCTTTGCGAGTCAAGACACAAAATCTAATGTTAACGTTGAAGCGCATCATAAAATTCCGTTAACAACCCAGGCTTTTCTGGAGGGCTTATTTTCGGGTTGGGGGGGGGGGGGGGTGGGTTGGTAATATTGAAGGGAACTTTGCGCTTCAAAACAGGTTCGGCTTATATTTGGAAGGGATTTTGCGTTTGAAAATGCTATGTTAGACGGCATGTGGATACAAGTTTGAGGTACTGAACTGCCTTGCAAACACTGTCTGTTTGCTCCGAAAAAAAGAACAGTAGAAGATTAAACCTGCGCTTTTTGTAGCTCACAAGGCGAGGCGAGTTGCTAAGCAATGTTTACTACTTGCGGTGTTCGTCCTGTTACCTCGCTTAACGGTTGGTGTTTTCGTTTCCATTTCAGCCCGGCCAAGACAAAAGCGCAGCACAATCCTCCGAACGGACGACGCCGTCCTCTTCCATTAGTTCGCTTGATGCAGACACACCTTACCCCCCTGGGAAGTCGGCATGGTCTGGAAAAAACCGCGGGAACGATGATTCTGAGACGGAACCCGGTGGGACAACCCCGGTGGCTCCGGCACCCGCAACTAACGGTTTTTCCGGTAAAGGAACCGAGGACCCGGCTTTAAAAGAGGTCATGAGCCAGATCAACTCGTCCTTCCCTGCGGATCAGAAAAGTGAGTCAAAGGAGATGTAAAATTTGGATTGGTTATAGTGTTCTCATCCTCTATTTGAGTGGTGGATTGTGCTTTAGATGCGTTGATCCCCGCTCTTGCAATTCTCACTTCACCTCATCCTCCTCATCTTCATCATCATTGTCAGCTTCATCATCATCATCATCGTCGTCGTCGTCGTCATCATTATCGTCATCATTTACCCCAATGCTGCCTAAGAGTAGATACGAATCCAGTGATTCTTTTCCACGCTTTCTGTTTCACAGCCACTTCACGACTTCTTCATTCTTCCAATCCATCTCTTCACTCCTGACTTTTCTTTCATTAACACAGTAATTTAAAATTGAAAAGCACAGTCCTACACTCAAACAGTAGTAAGCCTGTTGTCTGTTATTTGATGTGACATGTTAGCTGACTAATGCTATTAACTCTTGTGTAGTGTCTGCTGAGGCCTAACCAGTGGAATCTAACACTGCATGGCTCTTCACTCTTTTCTGGTAAGAGATGTTAAGCTATTAGTCCCCTACACAGCCGTTTTTGCATTGTCACGCAATGCTTCTTTCCACCTGTGAAGAAAGCATTGCGTGACGAACAAAATGATGGCTTCGTGGGTGACTTCTATAGGAATGTTAACCGTTTCGCATCCTTTCGGCGTAGCTCTTCTTCAAGGAATATTTTGTGACCATGCAAAAGTGATAACTTCGTTTAGTTTCTTTCTTCTCTGTATGTTCACCTGCACATGTCCGCTTGCTCGTTGACACCGGTACCTTGACTTGCACTTATTCTGTACGTTACTCTTGATTATTTTCCTTCTGAACTCATGTAAATTGGTTTTAACTTTCTCTGTTGTCTATTAGTGAGATTAATTCGAAAAGGTGACCGCTACCTGTCTTTAGGCAGGGCACTTTACTCTGCAGCATACTGCATCCCACACCTGAGAGAGTCTGCTTGCGAGTGACTGAGGGAGGCTTGGAACTGAGCGCGATAGTGCGAGGCGTCCTCGGCGAATTTTCCCGCCGAGCTCGTCGGGTGGCGTCACATTTGATTTCGCGCCGAGGACGACTGGGAACGAGGCTGAATTAGCATATGTTCTGGTTCGTTACGATTAATCAGTTACGATTAATCAGTGATTCTTTCCCTCATCAGGTACGGATCCTGTAGGCCATTTATTTGCCACCGCTAAAGATGTCAATAAAGCTGTGGAGTCTTTAGTTCAAGTAATGACAGACGACGAGGGAGAATAACAGTAAAATATATTAAGGCGTTAGTCAAATCAATACATTTTATTCGGGAAGAACGTTAAAGAAAATTTTATAAGAGCTTTGTTAAAGAAATTGTATACGTATTTTCACTGAATAATCCCTGGCATCCTTAATTACCCAGTGCCATAGAGTCTCTTAATAGAATAGAACCGAACGTTCCCGAAGAATGTCGATGACGAGCCGAGGATCTTCGGTAGGATAAATAGGTCGAGGATTATTGCTTAAAGTGGGCTTCGATTTGTTAACTGCCGGGGCTTTTATTCGGAGTATTACAATGTTACTTATGGATTGCAAGGTCATAGTTTTAAAGCTGAAACGCGGTAGTTAAATTATACCTGTCTTTAAAAGGTTTAGTCACGTCAGGGATTGAATCGGTCATCTCTGTTGCCAAGCTAGCAATGGAGTGAGGGTTATCGTTTATCTAAGGGTGCACTTTTGGTCAGGATTTAGGTCTGGTCGGCCTAAGGTGGTGCTTGTGACATCCGCTCTCAACTTCACGGTGAAAACGTCCAGTTCTTTCTCGTGGAAACCGCTTTCATGAGAACGGCTGTCAACAGACCATGCCAGTCAGTTATACCCGACAGATGTTGTTTGCACCGCATCGAACCGTATGATAAATTCTAATGGTTAGGTACATTAGAACCATCAAAGGTGTCTATAAATGCCTGGCAGAATTATTTCCTCGTTTATGTTAGCTGCGTTTAATGGATTTAATAATTTTCTGCCGTTTGCATTTGCGAATGCGTAAATTTATTGTGGAAACGTTTTGAACATTTCACTAATGACAATATTAAATTAGTTAATAGTTGAAATCACCGCTTTAATTTTCCAAGAGTTTAAGAATCATTTTTAGTGATATAGTGCCGCATACAAAACATTGTTGAATTATTGCTCATTATTATTTCTTAACTTTTTCACTCTCAAAGTCAGATTTTGACTGATGTAATGTTGTTTTAAGTTTTGAATCTATGGATAAAATCCCCCAAATTTTATCCGATCTTATGGAAGGCTACTGTGCAGTGCTTTCTCGTGGTACTGTTTATTATGCTGTACGATATGGTTCCAAGTTTCGAGTTGGTGGATGAAATCCTAAAGTGTAACCATTCAAATAAAAGCTACGGAACAGCACTTTCTTTTGATGCTGTTTTTTATTCTGTACAAGGTTGTTCTTACTTTTGAGCCTGTGGATGAAATCCTAAAGTGTGACCTTTCAATCAAAAGTGGTTAACCGGTACTTTGCTGTGGTGCTGTTCGTTTTTCAATATTTTACAGGGTGAAATTTGATACTTAGTTTCCAGTTTGGAATCACCTTGGCAGCGACGCTTGAGAGTAAGAGAGTTAAGACTGTTTTAGGGATTGGACCACGCTGTTTCAGTTCATTCTTGTCTTAAAATTGAATAAAACGTCCAAATACAGGAAATGATACAGAAACGAGAAATGCTAGCAAGCTGCGGAGAAAGTACGAGTTGTTACGATTGGGCGAACTGAAACTGATTACAAACGAGAACTTGAGCTCTTTCGTTGGACAAAAAAAAATCAGGCTCTAAACAGTTGCATTTGCAGGGCAGTCTGCAATACACAGAAAGCACTTTGCCGTACCAAAAAAAGTTTTCATGACTCGACAATCAAAGGGTGGACACTGTTGAGTAATTCGCATTCTTTGGTGGGTTCGATTGTCCAATCAGAAATGGCGGATACCCTCTCCGAAGCCAAATCAAGAATCAAGAACAGTAGTAAAGTTGAGTTGGCTTTCTTGAAGCTACACTCGAATTCTAATTGGCTGGTGGATCGCTAGCCTGATTCTCAGATGATCCCGGTCGCTCGTGGCCACTGTCGGAAGCGACCTGGACCGTCTGAGAATTAGGCTGGTGGATCGCACGAGAGTAAGCAAATTAAAAGTGGTTACACTTTTGCACGTGGTGCTTTGATATTTTCAAAATAGTAAAGATCAGTTGAAACAGCCGCAAATTAAACAGCGTGGCCCACATTCCTGTTACAAAGTACTTGATAGTCTTGCTACCTTTAAAACAGTGTTAACGTCCAGGCGGTTGGGGCACACCTTTAGTGTCATTTTTCGACGCATTTGCGAATTGGCTTTTCAACTGTATATTTATGAACTTGGTTGCAAGGACTTTTAGCGGCAACTGTATTTTACGAAGTTTAACCCTTTCACTTCCAGAGTCAGTGAGGGAGACATTTAAGGTGGTTTTAACTGAAATCCTATGGTGTGACCATTCAAATGAATCCTCTCCAGCAGTACTTTCACATGGTACTATTTATATTTAAGTATTTTACAGAATAGAATTTGGGATTTGCCTTGAATATTGATTTTAGGCTGTCAATGCTATACGCTTGCATCGGGCACTTCCTAAGTTCTTTTTGGTTCCTTCGCAAAAAGACCCCATCCTCCAGAATAATGAGACTCAACATTTCAACTGCATAGCAATGTATAAGGTTGGTAAAACGAGTTCCAGATGATATAATCAATGCTGCTTTGCTGTTTTAAAATGGTTTAAAATAATTCCTCAAAGTTTTGTTGGTCTTAATTGATGGCATGATGGATGAATATTTTCGTATTAAATAATGTTATTTTCGTATTATTAGTTGAACGGTATGTAAATTTTTATACCTTAGTAAACTGCTGTTTCTTGTTACCTTGTTTCCAGTGTTATTTCTTTGTTATTTATCTTTTTTTCCTCGGAAGTGATGGCTTATTTTATCCTGTCGAGCTATGGACTGCACCTTTTAAGGCCCAATTCAGATTCCCTACCTCTCATACGCCGTACCAAATGGAGGAATTGGTGGTATACTAGAGCGACTGTTATGCCGTACGCAACAACATTCTGCCATACTTAAAGAAAATCGTGTTTAGATGTACCCCTGTTACGTAAGTTAACACTCTGTCTATGAACGCCTTTTCAGTTCAACTTGTATACTACAGCATTTCTCCAAATAACACAGGCCCTCGCTATAAATTTTATTTTGTTTTATTCGTAAGGAAGCGTATTTCCCAGTCCCACATTTGGTGGTGGTGGTGGTGGTGGTGGATGGGACGGGGAACAATTAAAGTTTTGCTACTTCAAGTTCCCGCGCGAGTCATCGCGTCTCCCGTTCCGTGATCGTGTCACGCGCTTCGCGCTCGATGTGTTGCGCCTCGCGCTCGGTTAAATAAACGCCCGTTATGTAGGCTAGAAAGTCGCAATACGCTTGCGATAAAGTGCGACAATTTTATAAATTTCTCCACCCTGCGGGGCCCTCGGCTTTTTGTGTTCCGCGAGCAAATGTTGGAATTTGGTTTTGTTTGGAGACATCGCAAATCGATTTTAAATCCGTTTATTGTGTAATTGTGGGCCGGTAGCACCCTTTGTCCTTCGTTATCTTTTCTCACGACCTTATGGTGAGCCTATCTTAGGCGCCGTTTACATGAGTTATTTCATCCCGGGATGAGTTTCACCCCGGGATGACCTTCATCTCATCCCGGGATGAAATAACTCATGTAAACGGCGCCTAACGACTTTTGTAATTGTTAGCAGTATTCCAGGAATTAAATCTCATCGCGCAGAATGCCTATTGTGCTCGCGACATTTACTTCCAGTTCAAGAAAGTTTGTAGATCTGTCATATCGCGCGTTATTATTCATAGACGCTTAGAAAGAGCTTAATTCATTGGTTGCCATGAACGCATGGCGATGCTCATTATCATGATGTAGGCGGCAAACTAAACAATGAACGGAGCGCGCTATTGTTTCACCTTTTGTTTCATAAAATCGAACATATGCGCATATTTCATGAAACGGTTTTCTATTTTGATCCGGTATTGCATGGGCATTTCGTTTGGGCAAAAGTTACAACACAGAAAGAAAGCCATGTCGAATCATCACTGCGCGAGCGAGATCGGATTGTGTCGTAAATAAATTCAGCATTTCGCTTGTCTGTGGTTTGCGTGCGCAAGCGGCAGATGCTATAACGTTTTCCTTCTGTCTTTGGGAGCTTTTTACCTTTTTTGTGAAAAGAGCTCCTGGTCCAAATCATTTCCGATCACGGTATCATCCATTATCGCGTAGTCGGTTATTCCTAACTTTCCGTATGCAAACGCAAGCTGGCAGTATTGATCAGTATTCGAACTTCGCGCGTGTTTTATTTTAAACGAAATTTGCATAAATACTCCATTTACAGATGACTGCATTTAGTTTATTACAACAGAGTTTATCTACTTATTGTTTATTCATGGCAACCATTGTTATACGGTAAGACAAAGACTTGGCTCGGAACACACGCGAATTTTGAACCTCGGATTTTCAAGCGTAAGAGTCTGGAATTTCTTGTGCTCGAATTTGGACGAAAAAACTACCAGGGTTTAGGGAAAACATGTACCTTCGATAATCCGCTGTTTCATACGGAGTTTGTTGCTTATTTCGAAAAAAGACTCCAAGCTGAATTTTAATGCGGGTCTTAACCCACACTAAAAATCCCGAAAATGCACAGTTTTGAGAGGAAAAAGTCTCGAAGTTGTTCTCGATGTATTTTCCTATTTTTTACATAACGTTGTAGTTTTGCCCTTTGACTACAAAAATCCGCTGTTTCATGTTCCAAAAGTAGCCTGTGAGTGTTTCAAAATGGCGATTTTAGTGAGTGAAC
This sequence comes from Siderastrea radians, assembly GCA_964017195.1. Taxonomy (NCBI): domain Eukaryota; kingdom Metazoa; phylum Cnidaria; class Anthozoa; order Scleractinia; family Rhizangiidae; genus Siderastrea; species Siderastrea radians. Next base: position 44,496,973 of record OZ024888.1, read on the forward strand.
TTCGCCAGATTCGTCCCTTTTCTCTCTAATTCTTGGTTTTCACTGTCACGCCATAAAATATTAAAATCAAAACCAATTGATGAAAGAAGCCAAGAATTTGTAATGTTATAAAGGATACACAACTAAACAACTTCACTAAGGCTCAGATCTGTATGGTATTCCGTTGTTGAGTTATTTGCCGAGACGTTCGACTGAAATTTGCAGAGCTCAGTATGGAAACGCCATGTTGGTGTCCCCAGGAGGGGCACAAACATGGCCGCCGGAAATCAATGAAAACATCTGGAATTCACTTCTGCTCTTCCAGCGATTACTTTTCTCTTGTGAACTACTATACAACCACATTAATTTCTCTACTAATGCTTTAACTGTCCAAACTGCTAAAAGTCACAAGGAGAGTCCTTTTTCGCACAGGAGAAAGCTTTGTCACGGACGCTGTGTTGGTGTCACGTAGGGTGAAAAGCCAGAAATTTAATATTCTGTATTTTCAAAACGAAAGACGCTACCGAGCTGAAAATTTGTGAAAAGATATATTTTTATGTCATCTTCAACCTGGTGGGGATATAAAATCTGAAGACCTCGCAATTTATGATTTTAGAATTTTATGACGTCACGTGAAAACCAGCAATTGTGGCGCTTTTATGGAGCGTTCATGCTTGAATAGCCCGCCACGGTGCCTCATTAATATGCGTAAATATCCGGCCATTCTGCCCGATGTGTAATTTGCATGTAATTCTACCCGCTCATATCACTAAACAGTAAAAATTTACTGACGGGGAAGTATTTAGTTTCCAAAGCTGTTACTCTGCCGGTTAAAAGTACAATGACAGAGCTTTCTTTCTGTGTAGTCTTAAAACGACATCTGGTATGTATCATTCAATGATTAAGCGGCCGAAGTTGGCCTTCATTTTACCTTGTCATAAACGAGGTTAAGAGCGGGTCGATAAGAATGCCGCTTGAAGATGTTCGAAACCAAACATTGGCAAATTTATTACACAGTTTTAAAGTACAAATGTTCAGTAATGTTCTTGGTTTGTTTCGTTTCAAAAGAATCTTTTTCACGCTCTTACCGGCTTCCAAAAGTTGAGTGAGAATTTGACACGTTCAGAGACCCGAAAACCACCATTTTATGCATTTTTCAAACTTTTTAAATTTTCGTCCGTTAAATAACTCTTTGGTACCTTGGATTATTTTTTCTTGAATTAGCTTACCCAAGGGAATTTTTTGGCAAAATACAAAAAAATTCGATTTTTTGTGAGTGTCTTTCGATTCTCGATTTTCTCAGAAAATGGCTCTGAAGGGATTAGACTGGAGGTCAGTGATACAGAAACTGTATTGACTCGAGCTTAAGCAAACACCTGTCAAAGTAATTTTGGAAGCCAGATTGCACATTTATGTATGGATTATTATGAAGACAAGGATTAGTTTAGAAACGGCAGCAAGAGAAATGTAATACATCTTCAAGGCTTCTGAGCTAATTAGAGGAAACGATCATCAAAGTAATCATAAATAAAAAGATGAAACCCAAAGTTTACTATGAATAAAATCATTGTTTAAGAGCATGATTTTGCTACAACTGCCAGTGATCTTCATTTAATTTCTCTTGAGAATTACATTGAAATTAAAATGTGATCTGCAGCTCAAACGCTGTTAATTTACATGAGAATACAACAACGTGAACTGAAGATTTTGGTATTGTGGTGTAAAAGGAGGCCATCTAATAATGGTCTATTGTGGCGTCATTCATTAACTGATACTCAACCTTGACAGACAGACTACACTTGCACTGTTACCGGGGTGGCGCGCGAAGCAAGTTGTAGAAAGCTGTTGTATTAGGTAGAGCACTTACGGAGAAGACAATATGAAAGGCGCTTTTTCTGTTGGATTTATATTCTTCTGTTCACTGTGGGTTTATGGTAAGTAACAGGTCATGTTTTTTTGCTTTAAGGGGACAAATAATTTTGTGCAATCAGTTGTACGGTAGAATTATAATAAGTTACTTCGGTCTGTGACATACTCGCATTCGGTGAATGCCAGTTAAGGAATCTACCTTAAAATATATTGAACTAGCTACCGGGGTTACTCTCTGTTGTGGAAGTTCGCAAGCTAATGCTAAGCTACAGCAGCTTACAGCAACACATCAGGTATCGTCACTACAGAAATTCGACTTCGCCATCAAGTTTAAATGCATCGATAGTCATACAGAAAATACAATAACCTCAAGCTGTTAACAAACGGGACCGGCTAGTTCCAAAATGGTTCGGCCGTTCCAGTAGAGTCCAACTATCTCATCGGATCGGCCAATCTGTATCGCCTGTTTAGTTTAATCTCACTGACTGTATTAGCGGTGGACACAGTGTAAATGTGGTAGATATTACGTTCAAATCGGATCACTAAATCGAGCAATTCTCGAAGAGTTCTGAGCAAATGGCTTCTTAGTGTCAATTTCCAGAAAGGCTTTCTTCTTCTCCAAGTAGAGAAATCCTGAGAAAAATCACTTCGCACATCTTTATGCTGGTTTTGGAGCTTGTTTCTTCATTCGATTTGCCGAAACAGGCGGCCATTCTGAAACTAAACCATGCGGCTTTAATTGATTGCATAAATTTGTTCAGAGATTCTCGTTGACTGATTAGCGTGAGAAAAAGCACAGTAATTGCTAGCGAACATATGCGGGATCGCTTCGAACGTTTCTGGTTAAGGGCCCTTTTCTAATAGTATTTACAATATCTTGTTCAATTTATTCTACGCAGCATTCAATTCTTGTTTTTGAATTATTCCGCCGTACCATTTTATACAGTAAAGCTACACCGGGCCAGGGACATTATTAGGGTTGTTGATTGTTGATTTACATCGGTGCCGGTCAAAGCTAGACAGAACTGAGAGCAGGAGTCCAGGCAGAGGCCAAAGCTCTGATTCAAAAACGCGCTCTGCTTATTAAAGATTTGCAGGTTCTCCAATTAATAATACGAGAGGCGGCCGGTACAGAACATTTGTCTCTCAGTAAAGACATAATCGAAGAATCCTGATCCTCTCCTACCTCTCTACTCGATTTAGCTACGAATCTGTATCCTTTTCTCGAGTGATCAAATAGACTACTAGCAGTCCCTTTCTGGATAGTCGAGAGGGCGCGCGAAATAGCCGAGCGGAAAAGCAGAAACCCTGAAGCACTCGCAGCGCTGTTGATAGCTCGCGCTCTCACTGAGCTATTTCACGCGCCCTCTCAACTATCCAAAAAGAGACTGTTAGCAGTCTAGTGAACAAACCATTTTCCTATCAAATTTTTTGACATCGAGAGAATTTTTGACACCTCATCGAGGCTATGAGGACCCCTGGTCAGAGCGAACCTGCTGTGTGGAAAACGGCCTTACGCGTATGCGAGGCTCGCCCGCGACAATCCACGCTTTCGGAGCTTCACCCCCGTTTTTATCGCGTGGTTGCTAATTACAGCAACCAAGGGATTATACAACCACATCGTTACATTCCTGTGGTTATTTCCGTGGGAAGTCGGATAGATTCGTTGTTGTTCGTGTGATGTTCGGTATTCCTAAGAGAGTAACTTCGCTGTGTCTTTAGCCTTCTCGATGATTTCGTTATTTTAAGGGGTTGATGTACCAGATACCTAGGGTAATGGAGTTCCTGCTGATTAGAGTGATAACTCGTGTCGTTTGTCAATGATTTCACGCTCAGCAGTATTCAATATGTTGCAGTAAAAAATTTTAGAGAATAGCGTTCGATCACAGTGAACAGCGATGTATTTTTAGGATATTTTTGCCAGGAGCATATCGTGATTATACATTTATTGATTGTGAAGCAAGGCTGAAGCATACACACTCGATGGGAACAGTCGATTTCCGGTTTTGATTACATATTCACAGATTATGTATGGTGCAATGTTTGATTTTGCTGATACATACCGGTACTTAGACTCGAACGAAATCTATGCTCTGTTGACTCTTATAAAACAATTCTGTTGTTTTATAACAAGATCCTACTGTAATTTACATCGGTCGTTCAGACAAAATTCATAACTTATCTCGGCTATGCTTCTTGAAAATGAGGACCAGATAATAGGTTCAAACTTAAGAGTGAGTGGTAAAGAAGTAGATGCTTTCAATTATCAGCCCAACAAGAGATACGAGTAATGAAAAAACGAGATTTATTATATAGACAAGAGTATTTTAGTAGAAAATAGACCACACGTAAAGTTCATATACACTACATCCGCGACTCGAGTGGCGTATTTTCTACATCCTCACTAGTGAGGATATCGATGACGTCATTTCCCGCTTTCACACTGTAGTTTGTGCAAAATTGCTCTTGTCTATATAATAAAAAGAAATTACACGGTGGCTTGAAGATATGAATTTTATTTTCTCGTGGTAAAAAACAATATTTTACTCACTCGCTGCGCTCGTTCGTAAAATATTGTTTTTACCACTCGAAAATAAAATTCGTATCTTCGCGCTGCCGTGTAATATCCTCCATTTATACGTGAAAAATTCGTGAGACGAGAGACTGACAACAGAACTAACAAACAAATGGCTTAACCCTATTCAGACCGGGCTTTTTTGGTCTTCCCCTCCTTAACTCCGCGAATATTAAAGCTATGGTTACAAAACCTAGCGAACAGAAAGTACTTCTGAAAAAGTTTCCTTTGAGGTCCGCAACGTGAGTTGGTGACGTCATAGACGTAAGAATTAAGTCAGGTTCTCAAACGGCGGCCATCTTGGATCCGCCATCTTGGACTTCTTGATTTTTCCAGAACCTTTGAAAATCGCCAAAATTGACCAAATAATAAGCAAAATCAATAAAAGAACTCGAAAATGATACAAACTTCATGTAAAACTTACTTTATGAAAGTTATACTTTTTCGTTGAAAAGGTGAAAAGTTAAAATTCTGAAAAAAGGCCCGTCATAAAGTGGTTGCCATGGCAACGTCAAACTTGATGGACAAGCACTTGTTATGCCAATAGCCCTTTTCACAGTCGACTTTTCTCATTTGCATTACAATGCATTTGAACGTGGATGTGAGGCAATTTTGGGCAGTAACCGTAGAATTGGCCGAAAATGCATCACATCCACGTTCAAATACGCCGGGTACCTACATACAATACAACCTCGTTCCCAGGGCCTCTGCCGTCAAATTAAAAAAGAAAGGGAAAAACCTTGGGAACAAGGTTGGGAGAATCAAACTTGAGCCAGGTTTGTGGGAGGCGAGTGCTCACACTGGACCAAACCCTGCCCCCTCCCACTAAATGTCAACGACACGCTGATTGGCTGTACTGAGAGTAGTCGTGCAAATTAAAATTTGGGCGCTTGGGGTGTGGAGACGTATCGTTTTTCCATGTTGATAATCTAGCTTCCTCAGTCCCCAAAGTGGTTTGTGGTGAGGTTGCAAACCTTACTTGGCTTGTCAATTTAGGCAATTTTCGCAAAATATTTGTTTTGTCCCCTGTCCACAAAATTGCTGTTATATCAGGTATGACGGAAACTGAATTGGTAGGTATTGTATTTTGAGTCCCGATTCATGAAAATGGACCCCTAAGATATCAGAAGAGGGCTTACTCTGGCAATTTCTAGAATAAGTATAGTATGCACTGTTGATCACAGAACCTTGTAAATTCAAAGAAAAATAACAAAACAATGGTTTCTTTACAGGTTCATTCTTACAGTGTTATGAATGTCCTGAAAAATCAACCACCTACGATGAATGTCAAAGCAAGATGGAGTTGGTGAACTGCACCGGCTCTGCCAACAAGTCATGCTTTAATGCAATAGTGCATCTGGAAAAGGGATCTGACAAACGCATAGGATATGAGAAAGGCTGCCTCAAAACCAGGGATTGTGACAGATACAGCAAAGGGGAGATAGGAGACTGTATCAGTGCACTGAATGCTGGATACACAGGTTACTGCAAGGGATTGTGCTGTGACGGAGACAAGTGCAATGATGGAGACCTGTTCGCCACACCCGAGCCCAAAAGCAAAGCTGCAGCCTTTTTCCTGAGTGTTGTGGCGCTGCTGTTTGGTGTGCTACTGACTGTTGTGAATATGAACTAGAACCACTCATGCTTGGTTTACTATGGGAGTTCTAGATCTGTCAAAAGTCCATTTTGTAGTTTGTGCTTAGTGACCTGGCCTTTGAGTGGAAGTGAGGCTGGAGTTGACCTTGTTTTGATAAAGACCCTCTTGCTTTTAACATGTAAATCATGTTGTTTTCATGCTAACTAGTTCGTATTTACATATGGAAATCAGGAGGGTTTGTATCAAAACAAGGTCAACTCCAGCCTCGCTTGCACTCAAAGGCTAGGTCACTAAGCACACAACCGTAAAATGGACTATTGACCCACTTTCAGACTCAACCACTCGATAAGCTTGACTGACATACAATATGCAACAACGATCAAACTGAAAGCAATTTCACTTGTTATTGCAGCTGTATTTGTTTTGAGTTGTTTTGATAAGCCGATAATATATCTCTTAATTAAATTTCGTGATTTAGGTTCTTTATGCATCTCTGATGTTCCTCTACAGACGGAACAGTAATGAGTAGACTCTGAGTAATCTCTAATTAATCCTTAAGTATTTTTTCTTTCTTCCTTTTCTACCATTCTTATTATTTCTTTGTGTGGGAAAGCTGAATAAATAAAATACAGATTCAATTTCCATGTTGACGTTGACAGTATTTGTTATCTCAGGGAAAGTGGGCTTCTGGATTGTGTTTGTTATATCGAGGGGTTCGTTATATCAGGATTCTGTTTTAGCGTGAATAAATGAATTACTCATATATGTGACCTACGGATGAAAATATGAAATGATGACGACATTGCAGTAAGATCTTGAGTTCGAATCTCCTTCAAGTCGGAATTTTTTCAGGTCGTTCTTTTATCAGCTGCTTAAGTTGATACCACTAACTGCGATGGTCGTCATCATTTCAAATTTACTTAAACTTTGTCGGGGCTGAAGGATATCGTTCGATATAGCGAGGCTCCTTAGGGACGGAACATTAGAAAAGAGATAGGGGGTGGGGAATTTTCAGTTTGCAGGAATTTTTTTCTGGCGATTGCCTATACAGAATTTTTTTTGTTTTGACAAACGATATTTTCTAGTCTTTTTCACCGTGTTTTAATACCATACATATTACCATAAGTAATGTGATTTTTTTTAAAAGAAGGTAAGGCAAGTTTAACTGTAAAATCGTTTCTCTCTATTCTTGCATTTACCCTTTAAAATTTTATTCTATTTGTTGTTCACCAACCATCTATTTATAATGACTTACAAAAGACAAATTGCAAATATTTATAATGACTTTCAGCCAAACGCGTTAATATGTAGACAGGGGTAATTTTTTTTTAATCCTTACAAAAGTTGGTTATTGTTCATTTCATTATTTAATAACGGTGCAGCAATAAAGCATATTACATTTGCCTCACGATGTAGTCACTTCAGACATTACTCATATACTTCATTGGACGATGAGATTGACTGAACTCATGTCATCTCATTCCGTGGGATGGCTGACATGGATTGGTGGATGTTGTCAAGAATGTCGAAGGTCTTGGTGGAGAGGCAGACTCGTCCCCAGTCGCTATTACCCCGCGCCTCAATAGAATCCAGTCTTCTCTCCCTTTCCCCAAGACTCAAAAATAGCGACTGGGTACTAGTCTGGTGGAGGGGGTATGGGTGAGTCGCATATCTAGCTTTTTTCTCTCTCAGTTCTGCCGAGGGAGTTTTTTATTTTGACTTTAGATTAAATTCCGCGCCTCTTACCTTGAAGGTTATCTCTCCTTTTTCAATCAGTTTCAGTTTCGGTGAATTTTTTCCCGGCATTTTGGCTTGCATGAATACCCCCCCCCCCCCCCGCAATGATCCATACCTTACATCGGGATTCCACAGTAAATAAAACAATTACTGCACTTACTGTCGTGTCACGTGGACTCTAAGCCAACTCAGCGCTCCTGCCTTGTCTGTAATTAACGATTTATTATTGGAATAATTAATTTGAAATAATTGAACGTGGAATTTACATGAAAAAAAAAACGGTAGGCATTGAACGCTCTCGATGGTACGGGTCTTTCCGTCAATGGGCGCGAAAATTCACCGGGAGAGCATGGCTTTGACGAATGGTTCAGGAATTTGCTGACCATTTCGGCAGGAATACCGATCAGAAATCAAATCTTTTCCGAAAATCTTCCACTGGAATTAACTGTACCATCTGAATTCCCATCCAAAAATCCCGGTCTTATTACAAATGGTAAACGGACCTGCCAGGGGCCCGTTTCTCGAAAGTCCCGGTAACTTTTCGGGCCCGAAGATATATTTTAAAATTATATCTATAGAAAGTTGGCGTAGTTTTTATCCCACATATTAGCCTGACTTCTTTTATCAACTTAGAATTTTATTAATCAGCTTTCAAAACCAACAAAATTTGAGTCTTTAATGCAAACATCGCGCACATAAAATAGCTTTCCGGGCCCGAAAAGTTATCGGGACTTTCGAGAAACGGGCCCCTGGTCAGTCTACCTTGTGTTGTTCTTATTCTTTCTTGATCAATTGGTTGATTAATTGACTGACTGAGTGATTGATTCATTGATTAATTGGTTCCTCGGTTGATTGATTGTTAGATTGCCTACGTAGTTAGCGGTCCGAATGGGGGGCCATGAGGAGCGAAGCCGCGGCAGCTAGCGGCGTAAATCGCTTTCCCCATTCCCTTCGCGGCTTCGCCGCTCTTTCTCGGCAGTTCAAACTTCAAACAATCCCGCCAACTTTCCAGGTTGATTGATTGGTAATATTTATAATAATAATAATATTTATCACTTATAGTGCGCATATTCTATGAATATAATCATATGCGCATTACAATTTTGCATTAAAAAAATAACTAATTTATCATGGCGATATGTTTATGTGTTAAAAAGAAATAACTAAAACCATTTTCTATGGTTTTTTCATTGATTCATTGATTGATTGATTGATTGATTGATTGATTGATTGATTGATCGATCGACTGACTGACTGACTGACTGACTGACTGACTGACTGACCCGGGTCCTAGAAGCGTAAGCAAGGATGACGGACCGTACGAAGCGTACGGACCGCTTAGACGCTCTGTCAGTTCGGACCATAAGCAAGAATGATGGTACGTGCGAAACGTACGGACGGTCAACCGTACATCACGGTCCGTAAGAAAGAATGGCGGTCCGTGCGAAACGTACGGACCGTCAATTGCAAATAACGGTCCGTATCAGTGCGATGGTATCGGACATGAGTGGAAGGGAGTTTCGTTACCCTATGGAAAATACCCAGGCAGAAGGCCGCGATATTTGCATAAGCACGTTTTCAGGTCAGCAAAAACGCCGAACCTGTCATGCGCCGAATCTGATGATTTGATTAATTTATTGATTAATTTCGTTATTTATTGTCATTATTTATTTATTTATTGTCATTATTTATTATCACTTAAAACTAACAGTATTAACTTAGCCTTAGCACACAATTTACAATGTTACAAATGGATGTTACATCAAGGATATTTATTTGTTGCCATTAGGAGGCATTTTTCCATTAAATAATTATATTACCCCCAAATCAACTGACCTTAATGGAGATTAATGAATTATCAAATTTCTTTCGTCTTGAGCGCGCAGGGTCGTCATCGAAGATTGCAAAATCTTGTCTACCTATTGCTTCGGCTACCTTTCTGAAGTGGTCAATCTGTTTTAGCTACGGATCTTGACAGCGTGACTGTTTTCCTTCAGATCAAACAACCCGTTGCAAAACCATAATTCTAAAACTAAATGGCACGTGCGGTCAAACGCTGACATATTGATCTTCTGAGTACAATTTATGTCTGCAGCTGTTATGCCAAGTTCTGGAATTAACTAACATTTTTATCTTAAAAACTATAACAATGACCCTTTCTCAGGAAACGGGCTCGATTGAGGACTTGTGCAATAAGTGTACTGAAACAAAATCACACCAATTTCCTTTCTCTTCGAACTCAGTTGGGCTTATGTAAATTCTAGTTTAAGTTAGACAAGGACTATGAATGGGCTATGAATGGATTTGTTTTTCTTATGTTGACGGTTACATGTATTCGTTTCGGTTAGAAAGGCCCTTATGTCATGCTGTAGCCTCGAGGAGGAACCGAACTTAACCGTTTAGAGCACAAACGAAGTCTGTACAGGGGCGCGTTTTCGTGGTGGTACGCACATAGCTGCAAACAAAGCGCCAAAGGTGCATTTCTCTAGGGAAATCAGAAAGGCTGTTTCCAGCCATTTTCAGACATGCTATTTCCAACCATTTCCACGACATATTTGTTCAGAAAATGGAATGTAAAATGACATAGTTAAAACAATCATTTTCTTTACATCAGCCAGTACTTATTTCGGCCTTAAGCGTCATCCGTATCTTCAGTTTATCAGTTGTACCTACCTCGGGATTGATTAATCAAAAAAATCTACTCGCAGCGGGGAACTTTTCGCAAAGAATTTCTCTGAGCAGCCGGTTCCAGGCTCTTAGGTAGATTAAAAGCATATATATAACAAAGTCACGTTTGCCAACCACTTAAAAGTGGTGGTAATGAGCTACGTGTAAGGAATCAAGAGTGCGCTTTCCATCTAGCTGAAATTCTGGAAATTCTCAGAAATTCCGTGTCAAATAGAAAGCCTTTTTCCATCCAGGCGAAGAGCTTCGTTTTCAGTTCCAAACTTGCAATCTCATTGGTAAATAACAAAAGAAAAACATGCAAGAAGCCAACAAAATGAGTGTTACAATGCCACTTCTTTTTGACACTGCGGACGTTTTTGACTAGGAAATGAAAACTTCATCGAGTAGCAGAAATGATTTTGCCTTTGTTTCAATAGCAGCAACTTCTTTTTGTTTTGCCATGAGACAGTTGATATAGGGCAAAACTGTTTTAAATCTTTAGTGCGTAGTTGTTATGGAGACGAGTTCCATTCCATTTTGTGCAAATGGAACAGTAATTTCCGTTCCAGCCGGTTGGGACGAAAAAGGTGGTGTACCTCCGAAGGTACACTAGTTTGTTTCGGAGAATTTTCAGTTGACCACGCATTTCAGTTGCATTTTAACTGGTTGAATCGAAATTAGTTTCGTTTTCCTTTGCTAATACTAGAAACCCATGAGCGTGCGCTGTATGGTTTGTTTACTGCATCACTTATAAAAAGTACCGAATTCTCGAGTAACCTCGCTTTAGGGATATTCGGGTAGTTTTTTTTTTTAGCTGGTGTTGCAACATTTTATACTTTGTACCATCAAACAGGACAAAAAAATTAACCCAAGGCAACTGCTTTGTAAGCTGACAGATTCCACAGGCTTGAAAGGTGTACCATTTGTGTATATTCAAACGTACAAGCGAGGAATTGTTCACAAACAAAAAAGCCGAAAACACCTGTTACAAAATCGGCGATGACCTTCGTAATGTCAGCCTCCTTGTGTCCATAAATATGAAGAATTGCTAATGAGGACAACCGGCTCTTGTCACTCGTTGTGCTGCCAGTAGGGTTTTCAGTCTCTTCATTCCTTTAGAGCTGCGCACTGCTGTGCATGTGGAAACTGGATACGATGAAAAGTCAGGTGCATATGATTATTAGCAACATTAACTCCGGAATAAAACTTTTTTAGCGTGATCAAATGTTTCGATCAGGGTCTGTGGACTGTCACTGTCCAGCGAACGGCGCAACAAGAATGGCGACAAATTAAGGATCAAGGAAAATGCGAAAATCCAAGTTTTAATTATTTCAAGACTTAGTGTACGTACGTGCGTATATGGTGTGTTATAGCTACTCTCGTGTGTTGTTATTTGTGTGTGAAGACCCGAATAGCAGCTGACTCACCTTTTTCTCCCAGATTTTGGATTTATCCAGGTGCTAATTAAAACCCATTAGCTGAATTAAAAAACTCGTGAAGTTCAGATTTCATTTCATTCATTTTAACCTCCCACTTACGGTACATTCCGCTTTTACATTGACTCTTACTCTTACTCTTACTCTATATCAATTTTTTTCTCAAGGTAGTACACGCCTTTTGCCGTTAATTCTGAGTTGTAAGGTTACTTTCTAGCCTACGTTCAAAACCTTTCCCCAATAACCAATCAATCTTGCATATAACAAGACATTTTGATAAAAGTTACGTTGATTACATAAAAAGTTTGACACCGGCGCTTAAGTTTTTCTTGGGGACAAACGTTGAATTGATACTTGATAAGTTCATTATAAAACAGTTCCTTTTCCGTTGCCTTGTTTGGCACCAGCCTATTGTGCAAAAAATTGTTGTTTGCACAGCTGGTTCAACGAGTTAAAGTGCAATGAATTAAGTTCGACGTCTGAATCAACAGCCAGTGAACCTCATAATTATCTGGGTCCACCTAATAGATACTAAATTTGTCACACGCTAAACAGCCCGGGCCGTAGACAATTTGCCCATTTGATTTCTAGCGATATGATTGGTCTAGACAAAACCAAAACAAACTCTTTGGCCGAGAGGGACTGGGACTGTCTTCTTTCTCCTGGCTGGGGGAACAGCGCAAAATTAGCAATAAATTTAATACAAGAAACATATCATTTATTTAATTTTCCATCACAAATGACATTTGCATTTCATTTTCACACTCCGCTAGGGTTACGCGAACTCGATGAAGCACTTCGGTTGCAAACTCTCTTGGGCCATCGTGAAGTACGCTAAAAAGCTCTTAAAACAGGTCTGAGTTAATCGGGATTTATATGTAAATCGACTTTCCGTTCAATGTGACAGAACCACTGGATTATAACTGCAAAAGTTCAACGATGGTTTAAACATCGAACTCCGTTGTGCTGCGGGAACTGATGAAATGCATAAGTTATGTGCATAATGTACATCAAACATTCTTGTCTATTTGAAGATCTTTTAAAATAAATGAGGGCTAAAAAATGCTAGCAAAGATAAACAAAGCGAACTGCCCAATTACAGTGGTCTCCTCACACTTAGAAAAAGCAAAAGGAGTACATTGCAGCAATATGTCATAAACTAGAAGTTCAAAAATGAATATATTGCTACATTTTAAACAAATAGACCTCCAAAATGCCTGCATTGTCTTCTTCACATACATACTTAAGGGCGTTTTAGTAACAACATCTATTAGTGGAAAGTTACAAATTCCTATTTGTGGATGTTGCATCAAGGATATTTATTTGCTCCCATTAGAATGCATTTACCCATTAAATAATTACATCATCTAAGGCGTAAATAGAGTGAGGTAAAAGGAAATTACCACATTTCTTTTAAGGCTCGACGTGGAAAGTCGTTATCAGTTTGCAAAATCCAGTATATCAGAAATCCGACATGTGTTAGCAAAAGCTTTGAGTACTTCTGAAGTGGTCATTCTGTGTCGCCAAAGGATTTTGACTGCGTGGTTGCTTTGGCTTTAAGATCAAAACAATCATTTAACCGTTTTTTCATAGCAAGCGGTAAGTTAGGTAAGGGTTGATAGACGGTCGTGATATTTCACCTTCTGAGTACAATTTAGGTCTGTCACTTTGCTATAGCTGTGGAACAGAATCGAGCGGTAAAAATTATGTTTTATCATTATATGTTTTATTTGTTATTATTCTACTTTTGTTTATAATTTACATACTTCTTCTGTTCTTCATTTTCATAATTTTCTTTTCGATATTGATTTTTTTTTACTGTAAATTAGGCATCATTCTTATCTCAGAAATTTCATTGTACTCGTGTCTTGTTGAACGAGGTGCTTTTTGTTAAATTGCACAATTTATCATAAAATATTTATACATCATAACCAAGAAAACTGGGTTAGTGAATAAGTGAAGTTGTAAAAGAATCACTTCAGGATTGCCATCTAAGTTGCTACTAAACTCACATTTATTTGTCTGTGCATCCCAGTGAACAACGGAGATTATGAACATTTTGGTTTAAATCATTTTAGTCAGATTCTCATTACACTTGAAAAAAAGAGAACCAAAAAACAAAGGAATAAAAAGATTTCGGTCCTAAAAGAAACAACCAGTTTTTAATCTATTTTTCCTAAATTTACTTCAAAATCAGAAGAAAATACCTCAAAGGTGTAGCAATAAAGCAACTCCGAAGAGCTCCTAGTAAAGTGCCCCTCATCTTCTGCTTGAAGTGTTTTACCTGAAATTTGACACTTTCAAAGACAGTAGCAATAGATTACCAACACCAATAAGAACAGCTGTAAATGATTCAGAAAATCTAGTGCAACCCGATGCCCAAGTCCTTTGATAGATCCGCGTTTCTATGTTTCTAATCAAGGGTCTCGCAGTCTCGCAACGTCTCGGCGTGATTTAACATTCGATACCCTAAGGATTAATCTTGAGGGAACCACACTTATGAAGCGCTCGTGATAACCGGACAAAAACAGAAGCCATGGCTCCTCACAAAAAAGAACAACAGAAATGAAATCTGGAAGCATGAGCGTAGTCGAAGACCTTCTTCCTTGATTGTAGAACTGGATAAAATTACAGCCGTTGCTGACTCATGTGCGTCAATTTTTTTTTGGCTAGAACTCACTATTATAAACACCACTTGGCTAAAAAACAAGGGAAGTTATAATTTGTTGCTTCCGTTATTCAATTTAATTGGTTTTTGTTGTCTTATTCGAATAGGCCATTTCCGAGTTGTGTTGTACCTCTTTTTCAAAGCGAGTCTTTTGAGCATAGCCTTTCATATGAAAATGAGTTTTCATTCACATGCAGATAAAACTTATTTTCATATGAAAAGGTTTGCACGAAGCCTTGCTTTGAAAAAGAGGCACAAGACAATTCGGAAATGGCCTATTATCAGATCGCTCTTTATGTTAAAGCTATTCAGAAGATCTTTCATAAAAAGTCAGACCTTGAAGGTGTTGATTGATTTCCGTTGTCGTAGTACCATACCAAATTTCATGTTAATCCTCAGTGCTATTTTATATTTTCTTATTTTGAAATTCCTTTTAGTGGCAATGACAACTGGTTTGGCATTTTCTGGTGGTGGCATCCGATCAGCAGCATTCTGTTCCGGTGTCCTGCGCAGATTACTTGAACGTAATGTAGAGGTGGACTACTTGAGCTGCGTGTCAGGGGGTGGTTACACAGGCACGGCATATCTGGATTGGAAGTACAGGGAAGAGAAGAAGGCAAGACCTGGAGGAGACGAGGGGGAAGACCACAGAGCTTGGCATGACACTTTCTTCAGGCACATGAGAGAAAGAGCGGGCTACCTCTGTCACTGGGAAAAACCACTGCAAGGAATTCTGGATACTATGATCTTAAGCCTTATCCTATTGGTCAATTTCATTGAGCCAATCATGATTTGGGGATCGTACGCATGCCCTACAGCCTTCATCATCGACCTTCTGTTCGGGAAGTACCTGCGAGAGAAGCAGAATTGTGATGATGTTCCTGCTACAAAGTCTGGCCAGCAGAGAAACGCCTCATTGCCCGATCACAACGCCACAATGCAACGGATACGGCGTTGTCTTACTCGACAAGGAACGGCGAATTTTTACACTGTAATGCTCTTCTCTGTTCTGTTTGCTCTCTTTGTTATATTTTTCATTCTAGCCAGAAAGAGTCCTCGAAAGCGCTACTCCACTGCACTCAGTTTCATGCACACCACATTTGCTGTTCTTCTAGCTCTCACTTTTCTGCCATTCGCTATACACGACTTCCTAGTCAAGATTCCACCCTGGACGCAGTATCTCATTGTTTTTCTTGGCGTTATGATCTGGTTCTTTCTGCCCCTGCTGCGTACTAAAACTTCCTATGTCCTCATTATTTATTTATATTCTTATGTGATATACTGGAAAGTGTACGAAGCCGACATGGTCCACATTCCTTTCTCAGACGAGGTGTTTCACCGCCTTCTTTTTGTTTCTGGCTTTGCCTTATGGGTTGTCCCCTTGGTGACTGCATCACATGTAAGACTTATTCACGTTTACAACAGGTGAGCGCAACACGTTTTCTTTTGTGCGAAGAGTAAACAAGCGTAGAATGCCTATTGTTCTCGGGACATTTACTTACAGTTGGAAAAAGTGTATAGGTCTGTCATGACGCTTGTTAATATTCATAGATGCTTCGAACGAGCTGTTTTCGTTGGTTGCTATGAACGCGCGACAATACTCATCAGCTCATGATGAGGCGGTAAACTAAACAATGAACTCAGCGCCTATTGTTTCTTTTTTTTGTTTCAATGACCTCAACGCGCTTTTGTTATTTAAATATCAATATAACTCACCGCACGGGTGTTTTTTGGTTCGTTTCGCGAAAGTCAAACATCCACACATTAACTCATTTCCGCTTAATGGATTTGCATTTACTTTAAGGAGGTTTCGACTTCTGTCGAATGTGAACTTGTAACATTGGAAACAAAGCTCATTTCATTGATCTTCATTGTATCTGCGCGAGCAAGACGATTATGTCGTAAATAAAACAATTCTTTCACTGTGTGCAGTTTGCGCGCGGAAGCGACAACGAACTATAAACAACCTTCTCTCTTGACCTGACGCCTTCAACTCGTATCCAACCGGCAAGATGCTCCGTTGAAGCAGGTCGAACACTGTCCGTGGTCGGCCATAAACTTCTCGCCATTTCAACACTGCTTCGCCGTTTATTTGCAAGTGAAACATCGGACTGTTTTCGCCGACAAATGGAGGAACCATATTGAGAAACAACGGATTGATCGGGTTGTCAAAGAGCTCTGAAAAGAGCTCCCGATCACTAAACTTTTGGATGTTATCCATTGCGGTCGGCGGTTCGATTAAGTAAGCTGGTACACTAAACTCAGTTTTAAAATTTGCGGCAAGCGTAAACTATTTTTCACTTGAGTGGCTTTTTTGAATGGGTATTGTTTTAGTCTTGGTGACCATTGTTATTCAGTCGAAGTCTTAAAACAATAGCTCGCTCGCTCGAAACGCGCCATTTTTAAACGCAAATCCAACTAGCAGTTTTCAAACCGAAAAGAACAGTAGTTCCCGTTCACCAATTCTTAAACTTTAAACGGATTCTTGTTAATAAAAGATCAATTTTTCATTTTCCGTGCGTGGGTTTTTGTAAATTCAGTAAACATTTTCAGAAATTGGCCTTTAAAGACGGCCCCCATACAAAAAAAAGGCCAATTTTACTGTATTTTCAAGTGCAAAAGAACATCCCTTGTGCTTGTTGAAACTTCTTCGTTTTAGCCTTAAAATGTAGCTACAACATTCGTCTTCAAAAATCCGCGCGTGGGTTGTTAGATTTTACTTATTGAAATCAGAGAAGCAAGTTTTATCAACGCTACTGGTCCGATTTTGGCCTTTTCTTCTCTTATGGTAGAAGCGCTCGGGTTCAAATTTGCCGCTTCACTGATTATGAATAATTAATAATGTCCATGCATTCTGCCCTAGGAACAAACAGTGCTCATTTCGTATTCACATGTTTGCCTTCATAGTCTGATCTTTGTCAGTCAACTCAACTGAAATTTGTCAGATATGTTATTCCAAGCAATTTCTATCCCTTTCATTTTTTTATTTAGTCTTAGCCACAAAACTATAACGAGAGACATGATGTTACAAGACCGATTACCATTTACATAATTCCTTTCAGAAATTAATTAATGAGTTAAATTAAATACTTAGTACAGAATGTGCATTGTGGTACACTTTAAGGAATAAAAGGAAAGAAAGAAAGAGAAAATCTAGCAAAGAAAATACCTCATAGGTTCCAGTGAATATATGTATTAAAACATATTAAAGCATAATAAGGGAGGAAGGAAGCCAACAATGATCATCGTGAAGGAAAATGTCGATTATCCAAATGCAGTGCGCCAGGAGAATGTTCCAGACTCGATCATTTACAAACATTCGGTCGGTGGGTCGGTCGTCTTTCGTTTGACGTAAATGGGTACCGTAGACTGCCGCTTATAAGACCCCCCGTAGGAAAGACTGCGGAGCCATAACTTTATGACCACTACCACCAATATATTGGATATATTTAATATTTTAAAGCCATAAGCACACAATTTATTTAGTAGTAGTGGAGGGTGTAAAGAATCGAAAGCTTTTGACATATCAGTGGACAGAATTCCCACTTCATTCCCTATGTAGTAATTAGTGACTTTTGATTTTTTGAACATTTGGGGGTTTTATCACTATAGGTTGATGTGATATTATATTTTATATTTTATATTGTATATATTGTAATATTTTATATATTTTTACTACTTTAGATAGGTATAGATAGGTGTCCCCAATTAGCTTACTTTAGTGTAAGCTAGATATTTTAAGACACGTTAATAAAGTTTATTATTATTATTATTATTATTATTATTATTATTAAAAACTAGTAAATTAAAAACGTATTTTGATCAACACTGCTGTGGCTCATTTCGAAACGTTTTTTTCTAATCAACTTATAAGCCCCAACCGGATATAAGCCCCTCCGTTTATAAGCCCACCCAAAACCCCTACGAAGGTGTATAAGCCCAGGGCTTATCCGCTGCAGTTTATGGTATTTTTTAATAATTTAAGGCATGTAGGTCATAATATCGTGAACCTTATTCCAGGTGGAGACTTCAAAAAGCGTTTTACCATCCCAGGGGGCTGGGAAAAACTGGATGTTCAGGGATTGGCTTGCACGACATCTGCCCTTTATGGACATGTCTGTCACGACAGCAGACAAGCGGTAACTGCTACCATCCTGATGAAAGCATGGCGGCAGTAAGATCTTTAAGCCTGGCAGATCTCACAGCAACGAAACCCGAGTACCTATCAAACATTGTAGTCAACCGGTGGCAGAGAGATGAGAAGTCCGAAGAGAGCTATGAACTTTTGATAATGTCACCCACAGGAATAGAACGGTTGGACTGTAAGGTGAACGAAGAACCGTTCAAAGGAAAACTGGAACCTCAAGATGTAAAGTTATCAGACGCCATGGCTACATCCGCAGCAGCTCTGTCCGCTCATATGGGGAAATATGACAAGTCTGTTAAAGGTTTGACTCGACTCCACACAATCCTTGGACTCGAAATGGGAGCTACGATGTTAAGCGACATCCACTCAGTAAAAAACGAAAGTCTTCCCTGGAAGGTATGTTTCTTTACCACTTTTTTCAGCAACATTATACATCTCCCCCCCCACCCCCCTCCAATCCCCTTTCTCTTGTCTTCTTCTTATCCTCCTCCTCTATTTCTCCTCTTCCTGCTCCTCCTCCTTCGTTAAGAACACTGCTACAAATACCACCACCATCGTCATCATTATCGTTGTCGTCACAGTCTTCGCCATCGTCGTCATCATCGTTATCATCATCATCATCAGCAGCAGCAGCAGCAGCAGCAGCAGCACCACTACCACCACCGCCATCATCATCATCATCATCATCATCATCATCATCATCATCATCATCATCATCATCATCATCATCATATAGAATGCACTCTACAACTTTAATCATAACCGTCATGATAAATGTTATAGGCAAGGTTATTGTCTATTGAGGGTAATCTTAACTTTGTCATTTTTGTGATTGTAACAGATGCTGCCGTTTCTCGTTGATATTTTACGTAGTCTTCCTTTAATCATTGTGCCTGCACTTATTACAAGCGCCAGTGAACCCACGAAATCATCAATCGAAGTAGGAGTCGTAAGCTTCATTGTGATACACTTTGTCTTGGCCTTCATCGCCGTCATTGATACAG